>CABHPH010152294.1:0-42889 GCA_902168325.1 Peromyscus nudipes | reverse complement strand
AGCTCCAAAGAAATCACACATGGAGTCTTATTTTTACTTATGAATGCCCGGCCTTAGCTTGGCTTGTTTCTTACCAGTTTTCTTAAATTATCCTGTCTATCTTTTGCCTCTGGGCTTTTACCTTTCTCATTTCTGTATACCTTTCTTTACATCTTACTCATGGCTGGCTGTGTTGCTGGGTAGCTGGCCCCGATGTCCTCCTCCTTCTCTGGCTCTTAGATCTTTTCTTCCCAGATTTCTCCTCCTATTTATTCTTTCTACCTCCTATCTTTTCTCCTGCCTTGCTATTGGCCATTCAGCTCTTTATTATACCAATCATGTGTTTCAGACAGGCAAAGTAATACAGCTTCAGGGATTTAAACAAATGCAACATAAACGATATCCCACAGCAAACAAATCTTTGCATCATTAAAACAAATGTTCCACAGCATAAACAAATGTAATGCATCTTAAAATAATATTCTACAACATTATACTCTATGTTTGGGCTAATAAATATGTTCAAAGATTAAAAGCACTTCAATGTGGTTGGGACTGAGAGAGGAGGAGTTAAATGCATGATGAAATTGAAGGAGTGAGCAGAGGTAGGGCTCTGTGAGGTCTTATAACCTACAGGAAGGCCTTTGTCTTTATTGGGTAATTAGGGCAAAGTTAAGATGGAAGACTTTCAGAACTGTATTTAGGGAAATCACTTAAGGGAGTGTTTCTTAGTACCTTGGAATCTTTGCAAAGGTTATTTGTGGAAAGATTTAAATTGTGCTTATGAAGTGACATTGAGAGACCTTGAAATCAAAATAGAGAGCAAAATGGATGGTAGGGAATGAAAAATGACCCCTAGATTAAATGATTTCTATCATCATTTAAAAGTAAAACAAAAATCTTGGAAAAAGCTCGGGACTTGAAGGGGGTATGGGTGACCTAGGTTTGGATTTGTGGAGTTTACATTGTTGGACTAGCTAAAATGTGTTAAGTCAACATCCAGATCAATGGAGAGAGGTCACGGTTGGAAGTGTCAATTGTGAGTCATCTGATTATGGGACTAGCTGACACGGTGATGAGATGGTCTGTGAGGGTAGTATACGGTAGTATATTTGGAACAAAGAAGACTTCACACTGCTTTATGGCTGTAAAGAGACAGTTGAGTGTGCAAGAGGGTAACCTGAGACACTGGAAGAAAATTAAAGGAGCATTGTACTATGGGGGTCATGACCACAAAATCACGTGTGTTAATCTGTAACTATTGTAACAAGCTCTGGCAAGCTGAGAGACTCACAATAGTCCTGTAAGACATCAAGGCATGACCCACCATCACCCTTATTTTAGAAGAATATAAACTGAGTCTTTTATGAAAACAACACACAATGTATTGCAGCTGGTTATTGTTATGTGCGTTGTGCTAGAGAATAGACCTTTTCACATGCCTCAAAAGTAAATAAATACCACAATGTTCTGTCTCTACTATTAAAAAGATGTTCTTTTTTTTTTTATCAGAAGATAGTGTTCCCCTATCAGAGCACAGGGAGGACTTCTCATTACATTAACAAGGGGCAATCTAGATCTCTAGAGAAGATATATATCTATTCTTGTGAGGACTTGCAGCAATTATAGTAATAAAATTCTTAGCTGCATATGAAGTATTTTAATATATACAGTTTATACCAGAAAGAAGTAAGCCCTAAGTATGACGTAGTATATTTATCAACATTAGACTTATCTCATCTGCCATAAGTCATTTGCTTAGCTGGTGGTTTTTAGATTTAACCTTGCATCACAGTCTTTAATATAGCTTCTTAAACTATAGACCACTACTCTAGTCTTAAGAGATATTTATTCAGCAAGTTTGGGCATAAGCCTTTGACTCTGCTCATCTAGTGAATTCTCAAGTGATTTACCTGCTGCTGGCTTAGATGCCATAATTTAAGAACGACTACTTCAGATAGGAGTTCATATCGTTACCAATCCATGTAGGATGGCTGGCCTGTTATGCCAACCATTGGAGGCTAGTCTGGGCTACATAGTGAAACTTTGTCTAAAAGAACAAATATAATTATATAAATAAAAAATTTTCTGTAAAGAACCAGATAAAGGACTTTGGCTTTTTCCTGTGGAACATTTAGCCTGAGTTGTGACTACATGAATATTTCTGTGAAGCCAAAAGTAGAACATCTAAACAAATATGTGATGCCTATGTTTCCATAAAGTCTTACTCATGAAAATAGGCATCAGAATGGATACCAAAGTAAACTGCAGTTGAGTAAATATTTGCCTATATAATTCACTAAAAGGGTACTCATGGAAATTACTACTCATGTTAAACAGCAACTCTCTGGAAACCATTTACCAATGTATCCACATATCTTACTTCCAAGTTTTTAAGTAAAATCTATAGACCTATACAAGAGATGAAGATGAGGTATTGAACCCAAAGAGGAGAAAGTCCAGCATTACCTATGAATTCAGTGGAAGAAGTAATACTTAAAAGTAAGGATCTTCATAAATGCTTATAGTTGAACAGCATCTTCACTTTCACATTTTAGTTTTTATTGGATATTGGTTATAGGGTTAGAGGACATAAATCCACCACTATGTCACGCTAGTGAATGACATGGAAGTTATTGCAAAGAGGTCTGTACTGACTGATACATAACACACAGTGAAAGTGCTTCACTTGCTGAGTATGCAGGCAGTGTATTTGATCCTTATCCATACTTCAAACAATTTAAAATGCAAATATAAAGTTAATACTCTATGTCTGTGGAGCTCAGCATTAACTTCATAGTTAAGAAATGTAAGTTCTTAAAATTGGACAAAATTCAGAGGAATGTTTGTCATAATGGAACATAATTTAGCATGCCAAAAATAACTATATGCAAGTACCACAAGGAAAGTTAGTATCATGAGTCATCTTACAAACTTCAAATGTGAATATCATGTCAAGTCTCCAACAATCTGTTATATGCTATGGAATATAAATATTTAAATAAAGTATTACAGATGGCTACACATTCTAATATAAAATAATTTGAGGCTGGATTAAAGTGTTTTACAGTGTCATTTATAACATCTATCTTTCAAAACATTTTACTAAATTCCATTAAATCAAAAATTTCAGCTTGACAAATGGGTGTACATTTACCCTTAGGCATTTAATTCTCTAGTAACACAGTGCTTTTCAAAGAGTGTGGCATTTTAAGAAAGAAAAAAAAGTGTTCAAAAGAGAACTGTAGTCCAAAGAAAATTGTAAAGTGTTGATTTTAAGCACATTTCATAAGTTTCTTTCCCTCAAGACTCCTCAGAACATTAGTATGTATGGTGTATAGAGATTTTGAAAGATTTGGAATACTATGTGGACTTTTCTGTTCTCATTTAACACAAAATATAAATGTCATAGAAAGTCCCTAAAGTACCAAAGGAGAGTACTCATGGGAAAATAGGGCTTTCAGCATTTGTATTTGTTTTAATTAAAAAAAATCAGGTCAATTTAACATATATTTACTGAATACCTCTCAAATTTGCTTGAGCTTTTAAAAGTGAACTGGTTCATTTTTTGTTCCATTCACAAAAAATCTACCTAGAACATTATTATTATGATAGAAATACTTACACTCCTCTTCAGGCCTCTTCCGAAGTGCTGCACGAGCCTCCTTATAAGGACTTCGCTGATATTGTGGGGGATTCCTTCCCCGTATTAGGCTCTCCATCCTGTAAGAGAAAGACCAAGATTATTTTAATACCCAAATCTTGATTGATAATGGAAATATCAAATTCAAGTTTAAATACTGACATAAGCTTTATAGTCCACACCACTGAAATTATCTAAGATAAGATGACAAGGGAGCATGGAGCATGGTAAGCTGGAAAGTGCTTGGCTTTTAAAAGGCATTTTGATTTAAAATGTTACAAAAATAACATGTGGCACTAGAGAAACAGCTCAGTAATGCCAGTACTTGCCCTATAAGCATAAGAACTTGACTTTGATCTCCAAAAACCATGTAAAAATCTGTGGTATCATGCTCTTGTAATCCCCGTGCTAGGGAGGCAGACAGAGGGATCCCTAGGGCTTGCTGGTCAACCACCACAGACTACTTAACAAGTTCCAGGACAGCAACCTCATCTCAAAAACACAAAGTAGACTGAGCAATGACAACTGACTTTGTCTTCTGGCATCCACATGGATGTGTACATATATGTATACACACACACACACACACACACACACACACACACACACACACACACACAGAAAACACCATGTGGAGAAAGCTCATACACAGTTCAATAAGAGAATGTCAAGACTGAATGTTTGTGTCTTACCCCCAATATAAAGGTATTTGGAAGTAATTCAATTTAGAAGTAGATTTAGAGAATGTTATAAGAGTGGGGTCTTCATAGTGGGATCACTGTCCTCCTAAAGTGGGGAGAAAGAGCAGAGATCTCTCTCTTCCACACAGGGCCAGTGAGAAGACTGTCCAGGAAGAAGGCCTTGACCCAAAGCAAATCTGCCTGCACCTTGACCATGGATTTCCTGGCATCAAAACCATGAGTTGTACATGTACATCATATAGCCACCCAGTCTATGATAATTTATCACAACAGCACAATCCAAAGGGAAGTTATTAAGAAAGAATAATCACTTGAAAGTAAGCACATTTATAAAAAAAATAAGAAAGTAACCCTTTAGGAAGGAAGAACATGTCCTGAACATTTCAAAGATTAGTCTTCAGGAATGGACTTGCTATTTCTTTCCATGCTACTGGATGAATCTGAAAGGATTTCTTTATTATTATTACTATTGTTTCATTATTAATAACAATAATTATTACTATATATACATATTAATGTGCTTGTGGACATGTTTATAAGATATAAAAAATTTCAGAATATATAATTGTAACTTGAATCTTAGTTCCATTTGAAACTCACTTTAGGTGAGAAAAATTTATTGATCTTGAGATAATGATGGTACCATGGCCATAACGAAAGAGGTACCTGAAAGAGTTAAGATACAATTTGCTTTAATATTGTATTGTGGGAGGGGATCCTAACTTTTGTCATGAGGGTTAGACGTGCAAACTAAATTCTATCAGGTTTTCTAGTTCCTGACTCTTGAACCAATTCAATACAATTTTAATAATATCATTTAGCAAACATATGAATTTCCATGACAGTCTAATGATAATTTAAGTGGATATTGACTTATATTTATAAGTTCAATGTACTAAAATAGAGCAACTATAACTTGCATATGCAAATGTCTCCACAGATGTATAAAAGTATGTTTTTTAATGCTGGGGATTGAACTGAGGGGGTCTTGAATGTAGTAAGTACTCTACCACTGACCTACATCTTCAGCCCTCGCATAGTTTAAAGAAATCAGTTTTACTTACCGTAATTAACTTCTGCTATGAAATGAGAAGTTACCTAGGTTGTAAACCATTCCTGAGAAAACTATTGTTTTTAATATCTCTAATATGTGAGAATAGAAGTCCATTTACATGTAGCTATGGTGGGGAATAGGTGAGGTGCTTTCAAGAGTCGGGGAATTTGCACTTGAATGATTACAATTGGTATCCAAGGACCAAGTCTCTAGAGGCTGCATTCTGGGAACACCAAAGATACGTCAGGAGATATACAATGTTAGGAGTAAAGCATGACAAAGATGGGGTGGGCTTCATGCTGACTGCTGGCTGTGGGGCCCAGTTTAAAATCCTTTCTGTGATTGGTATGCAAAATAAATAAAAATTTCTTAATGAAAATAAAAAAAAATCTTTTCTCTTAGAAGATGGCATCAGGGAAACTTGCTCACTTAGTCTGTACTTCAGTTTTTTCATCAGTAAAGTCATGGTCACTTCCACTATCTTATTGTGAGGATTAGACATGTCATCACAGATGAGGTGGTTTGTGATATGTCACAGGGCAACAGAGCAGGTGAAGAAATGGTTATGAAATAAATAGAAAAGAAACTATGAAGTGATACTATTGTGTCCATTGTGCTAGGGAAAAAATGTCAAAACTTCCCTTTATTCATTAAAGAATAGGAACATTTAGCCTTGTGGAGAAAAATATCTGAGGAAATAAATGTTTCAGTCATCGTGGAAACAGAAAACATGCACAGCCATTGCAGACACATAAATTAAACTGCTTTGAGATTCCATTTCACCCCAGCCAGATGAACCACCATATAAAGAAAAACCATAGCAAGTGCTGGAGAGAATGTGGGGAAAGGGAGCCTTTATTCACCATTGGCAGGAAGGCAGACTAGAGAAGCCATCATGGAAATCAGTATGTGTGTGGGTCCTCAAAAAACTAAAAATAGAACTCCCATATGACCCAGTCATACCATTTTTGGGAATAAACCCATAGGACTCCATATCCCATGACAGAGAATGTGCACCCACATCATTGTTATTCACAATAGCCAGGAAATGGAGTCAGCCTAGATGACCACAACTGATGAATGAATGGATAATGAAAATGTGGTTCATATGTTTAATCGAATTTCATTCACCTGTAAAGAAAAATGAAATTTACAGGAAGATGAATGAAACAAATTATACCTAGTAAGGTTCAGAAAGGCAAATACCACATGTATTTCTTTATCTAGCTTAAGTTTTATGCACAAGTATTCATGTAGGAGGAGCATGGGTAGTGATCAGGAAACTAGAATGAGGCCCTTGAGGAGAAGAAGAAGAAAAGGATGGAATAGGTCTTAGAACACGTGTGATAAGAGTGTGGGATTGAGAATACTGGGGTCCAGAAGGGTACAAACAAAGTCAATGACAGGTAGGTGGGGATAGAGAATTAATCAAGACCATGTATGTATGAAAAGAAAAAAAGAGACATCCATACATAATAACTGCCAGTTTTTAGAGATGAAAATGTTAATACAGTACACCTCAATTGATCAATTCAATTTAAGAGATCATATATGATAATCTAAGAATACTTGGATAAATAAAATTGGCCTGTTGTCCACATCATACTATCTAAAGATCTAAATACCCTATTATTTCTCAGCGAGTTTAGAGATTTCAAAATTTAGTATTATTCTCTGACTTTAGGATAATACTGAAGCATCTATAATGTCTCACCATTTACTCCTGTTTCATTCAATACACAATGAAGTCTCCCAAAAGAGTATTTTTAAATTGAGTAAGTAAAGGCTTAGAGTTTCTCAGTGACCTACTCACAGCCACACAGGATGTAGAAGATGTAACCAGTCTTTCCTGCCCCCTGCTTTCTGATTTTTACTTCATTATTCCCATGGACTCATGATTGTATGGAAATTATATGCCTACTACTCTACTAAGAAAGATATCTTTAAATGAGTTAAAAATCCTTCATAAAATTAATACTAGATGTCTACCTATATATGAATGTTTTATATATATAAGCTACTCAGTAATCAAACAACACTGTATAAATGTATGTATATTTGTCTGTTAATATGTTGATTCTGTGTTGTGTTTTGATTGCTGTCCTGGTGTCACTTAAATGTCAGCTTCATTCAGTGAGATTACTTTCAAGAACTACTGAAAAGTTAACCAGAGCCCAAGAAATTTTTCTATAAATTATGTACATCACATGGTCATGGAAGCAAACATTGAAGACATTAAAATTCTCTTTATTCTTTAGAATTGTAAATGTTGTGCCCACTGGGAGACACATTCATGTACACAGTGTTATATAACTGACACTCCAGTCTTCTGGGGATCACACTGCGTCTATGCAAACTCTTCAACCAGTACAATTTATGATGCATGGTGAGCATTAGATGGATAAACAAAGTTTCCAAGGATGAAAGCTTGTAGTACCTCCAGAACTCTGCAAATGGGCTGCACCATCTATTCTCCAGTCTGGCATGCCCCCAGTGGAGTGTGTTAATAGTTCCAGCAATGAGAGATGAATTGTGAGGTCCACAGGTGAGGCAGATGGTTTGTCTCATTGAGAAACTCTAGGAAGTGTGCCCCACATGTCCTTTTCTGAGAAGTATGTTCATTCATGTAAATATCAAACACCATGAGTGGACATTTGGAATTTGTAAGCCAAAGGTGTCTACAACCTGTTTGGTGTCTCCCCAAAGCCTGTTTGGTGTCTCCTCAATCTAACCAGGTCTCAACCATCTGTGAACTTTTAAATAACCCTTTACCCTATTCCAAAGGGCGCTGATGGTAGTAGTCAGTAAAGTCAAGTTCTGCATGATTCTGCTCAGATACTGTTCAGTGCTGAAGAACTCCTACAAACATCAATTACATATTTGAAAATGCAAGTGAGGCAAGTTCAATTGATTCACTTAATTGATAAAGTCAATGACAAATATAGAGGTGGGATCAGGGCTCAGGACAAGAGAGAAGGTAGGGTGAATGCTGTAAGAGTGAGGAATGACCAAAGAGATAGTACAAAGTCTTGCTACATCACCTTGTGGTCTATCAGAGGAGCCACTGAATAATTTGAAAGGCTAGTGATTATCACAGTAAAATTATTTTAACTTCAGACTTGTCTGGAATAGAATACACACTTACATTGATATGGAATTGTAGCCTGGAATGAGAGTGTGGCTAGGAATAAAATTTGGTTGATGTAGATTTATACCGGATGGAAGAGGAAGAGAGAGACTAACTTGTAGCACGAGTCTTAAAAAAGGTCTTATTAATAAAAACAAACCCAGAGCCAGGTATTGGGGTGAACACTGAAAGATCAGAGAGACAGAACCAACCACAGCTAACCTCACTTCGCCAATTCCTCAGCTCTGACTGGATCATGGTGGACATGGAAGTTGGGGAAAGAATAAGTTTTCAGGCATAAGCATCCTCAATGTCTATTGCAGGTTTTACCATGGTCATTTCATTATGACTAGTCTCTCTCTCAGAGATGTGAAGTGATTTGTTTAGGGTCATACAGAGCAGTTTGGTATTTAGATCCAGACTTTTCTCCATTGTGGATTTTGCTATACAAGTTTCTGAGAGGATGGGGATGTAGGGCAGCTGTGGTGTCCATCTGCTGGCTATGCACAGCCACTATGGACTTTTAACTGGCTAGTGTGACAGAGGAATTAAACTTTGGATTTAACAATTTTATTGAGTCTTAGTTTATTCCTAGTTGATTCCAATGGGAATTTCAGTAACCACATATGACTACAGCTTTACACAGCTCAGCATATCTAGAAGTATCTAATATTCACAAAATCATTCACATTTCAGTTTTTTCTATTGATGTAATAAGACATCATGACCAAAGCAACTTGAGGAGGAAAGGCTTTATTTAAGCTTATAGTTCTACATCATAGTGCATCTTTGAAGGGAGTCAGGGCAGGAGTTCAAGGCAGAAATCTGGAGAAAGGAATTGAGGCAGAGACTGTGAAAGAATACTGCTTACTGGCTTGCTCATCATGGCTTGCTCAATCTGCTTTCTCATAGTACCTAGGACCAACCAGCCCAAGGGTGGCACAACCCACAATGGGCTATACCCTCTCATATCAATGATCAACCAAGAAAATGAATCCCAGATTTGCCCACAGACCAACTTAATGGGGTACATTTTATTAATTGAGGTTCTCTCTTCCAAAACAACTCTAGCTTGTGTCATTGACATAAAACTAGTCAGTACAATATAGCTTATGCATCTATAAATTAACACTTTGATAGAAATAATCCATAGTAAACTAAATAAATTACAAAAAGGACTAAAAATGCAAGGCCACCCTGATTGTGCAGATAAAAGGATGATTGTCCCATATGGTTAGAAATAATAGTGGACATAGATTTATACTCTTGTAGGGAAAAGGAAACTATAAAGTCAAAAAGTACAGTGGCAACATACTATGAACATTAATTTTTTACAAAGCCTTTAAACTGTCACTTCCATGGTCTTCCAAGTCTCTTTACTTAGATTTGAATTAAAAAAAAAAGAGTTAAAGGAGCAGTGGAGTGGGCCTTACTTCATCAGTGGTAAGTTTTTGAAGGAGGGTTGAGTCCAAAACACAATAATCTGATCTCCAGAGTATGCATGTGCAGGGTATAACTGAGTGCTTATAGGGATCCAAGTTGAATGACAAATGACAGCACAGGAACAATCAGTACTCAGGGATCTTGGCTAAATATGTTGAATATATCATGGGCAAACTACAGTCGAAAAGGAAGATCACTGTTAAGAGAATGAATTTCATTCAAACAAACTATCTAGAAAAAGTAAAATTCCTATACCAGAAATACAGGCAAAAGGCTGTGGAGTTGGAGCTAAGTCAGGTGTCTAGAGGGAGATAGCAGTAATTTCTCAACGAGCAATAATCATCAATGGTTTCAGAGAGGAAACAGTTTTACATTTCTAGATCATATGCCTTGAAAACCAGCAAACACAATGGTACATTTTCTTCATTTTTTTAAATTGATTTTTAATTTGTTTGTGTTTGTGTGACTTATGCATATGTCCATATGTGCACATGTGCATGTAGGTACACATGCACACGTGCAAGTGGAGGCCAGAGCTTAGCATCTGAGGTCTTCCTTGATTGCTTACCAACTTAAGCTTTGAGACAGAGCTTTTCACTGAACCTGGATGAGTCTAGACTGATGGGCCAATGAACTCCAGGGATCTACCTGTCTGTGAAGTGAATGTTACTTCTACTGTGAACATCTTCTTACTTTAGTTCTTGGGATCTCAACTCAGGACTTCATGCTTGAGTGGTAGAAACTTTACCAACTGAGCTATTTCTTCAGCTCACCCCTTATTTTTTCCCAAAAGAATAGAATCAAAATTTGATAGGTACCATTAAAATTTTCTTTGTATAAAAGGAAACCAGTTCTAGAATGTGAACACTATATAATTTCCTCTGCAGATGTAGCAAACAAATGCTTTGTGAAAATCATGAGATGACTGACAGTAACATATGTAGCAACAGGAAAAAGTCAAGGTCTTCAAACATCAGAATTCAAGTCTTGAATCTATTTCTTCCCTTCTAGGTTTTCAGAAAAGATTTTGTACGTTTAGTCCATCTAGGTAGTAGCACTGTCTAACAGAAGGCTGCTATCTTCATGAAGGGATCTTGTAAACAAGATCCCTTCCTTTAGCAAAGTTCTTAAAAAATGACTAACTTGTGAGATTTAGAAATATGCCCAGCAACTAAATCATGAAAGATTAGCTATTTGTAATATTTAGTTTTCATGCTTTTTAAGGTTGGTATTTATGAGTGAGAACCCAAAAGTCACCAGGGAACGGACCCCATTTCTTCAGAGAAGCTGCTGTGACCTTCCTCTCATCCCCAGCTTTGTCTTCTGGATCTCCCGTCTAAGGATCCTACACAGTTATCCTATCCTGGAGTCGGGCAGAAGTCATATCTCATAGGCCTGGCCAAACCTATTGAAAATGGTGTATTTATTTGAAAGGATTTAGCGCATTAATGAATGGCATTTGGTAGAAATGTTTGCTCCAGTACAGGGCTAATGTGTCTATGGTTATGCCTCTATTTGGTCTCATAAGGACTCTCTGAGGTCAGTATTTTAGAGCAAGATTAAGACTCATGCTTAGACTTCCTGTTTCTTGCCGATCCCCCAACTTGAGCAGAGCTGGCAGAAGAAGTTCTTTTTTTTTATTCACATTACTTAGCCATCCAATGGAGCTTTCTGTCTCAGAGAAGGAAGTACTACCACATATGATAACTGCTTAGATATAGAAGAAATGCATGCCAAGGGACTATAAAGTATTCATTTCTTGAAGGAAAATGGAGGTGGTTGACGTCAAAGAATAAATATCATTCTTTTGGAAATACAAAAAAATATATAAATAACCCACCATAGCTTAGAATATAAAAGACATCAGTCCTTCTAGTCAGATATGAGATTAAATTCTGCCTTCAACCTGCTTTCCTTCTATGAAGAATTTCTGGACACATAGGCCAGTGGTCAGTCTTTGGACTGAGAACTGCTGAAATAATATTCTGGAGTTTTCTCTAGAATTTTACATATGGTAATGACCACTCACAACAATGGTACTGTATATTCTCTTCAGGTAGATGAATCACCATGGTTAATCCAGTGAACACTCTGATGGATATGAGTAAAAGGCAAGACCATGGTCCCAATCACACTGACAATTTTTAGGACTTTTCAGATTATAAAATACTTTAATCTCAGTATTTCATACTAATATGAGAAAATAGAACACATGATTTCCTTTACTGGAGAAAGAATAATAACATTGACTCATTTGTTTATGAAGATGGGTTTCTGGGAAAACCTGAATTAAGTCCCCATTTAAGACTGGGTAAACATCGTGGAACTCCAGACAACTCTGATGGAGTTGTACAATTTTGTGATTGTTTCGGGAACAACAACAACCACCCTAAAAACAAAACCCAAAAGACCCCAAAACCTTTTTCCTTTATCCCCTTTCCTTGTGGAGCCACTAACAAATACCAGGTACATAGTAATTTCACCTGTAGCATCTGTGCCTATCATTTCTTTTTAGTTCCTTCCCAGAGTCAGGAAGAACTTGTTCTCTCCACTGGCTATTTACTTTCTCGGGGAAGGTGAACACATTCTCCACTAAAGAAATGTCAAAGCTTCTCTCTTGATCCTTGCTGCATTAAGACCTTTTAAGTCGAGTCAGATTTTTCTGTGACTGATGACTTCTGTTTTACTCAGTTCTTGTAATTGCCCATGAGGTCCTATGTAACTTTTCCTCATCTCACTTTTCCCTCTATCCTATTTGATCCCATGTTATGTATGCTCAGTTGACTGAACTTGAGCAAATGTAACAGACTCTTGTCTCAGGCCTCTACCTTGGCAGTATCATTTCTCTGGAATCCCTGCACTTATCCATTTTTGTTTAGATGTTTCTCTTTCAGTGGTGCTTCCTCCAGTAGCCGCACTCCATCCTTCACTCCCTGCAGCTTCCCTAATGTCCATAGCTTCACCAACTTCTTGGTCTTCCTCACCAGGCTCTTATTTTCATTTTGACTTAAGTGTCCATCAGTTTTAGCATCATCTTTATCCTCTTTCAATTCAGAATTTGTTTGTTGACTGTAACAGTCAAAATGTGCTTCAAAATGAATGTATAATAATGTGAATATTGCTTTTGTTTCTATTAAATATTAAGAAAATGTGAATATTTTCCAAAGATGATAGTGAACTTGTTTATTTTTCCTATTTGTTATATTTTGCTTATCTATTTGAGGCTATCTATATTGTTGAATATGAGGAGGCCACAACATCCTAGTGAGCTAACTTTAATTGTGAAACAATGATTGGGCAACCAGTGCTGCTGTTTGACTTTTAGCCTGTTTACCTTGTAACACAGGGCAGTATGTGTTATGGAATGTTGTTCTGTATGTTGTGATTGTGTGTTGCTCTGATTGGATGATAAAAATGTTGATTGGCCAGTAGCCAGTCAGGAAGTATAGGCAGGATAAGCAGACAAGGAGAATTCTGGGAAGTGGAAGGCTGAGTCAGGAGTCACTGGCCAGACAGAGGAAGCAAGATGACAAGGCAGAACTGAGAAAAGGTACCAAGCCACGTGGCTAAACACAGATAAGAATTATGGGTTAATTTAAGTGTAAGAGCTAGTTAGTAATAAGCCTGAGCTAATGGCTGAGCAGTTGTAATTAATATAGGCCTCTGTGTGTTTACTTGGGGGACACAAATGGGAGAGATTTGTCCTGACCATTGGCTGGCTGGTACACAGGAAAACTTCCAACTACAAGTATGTATCCAACATTAATGTCCCAAGGAACACTGTTTCACACACATTGGTCTTAAGTGAGAAACATCTCTTGGAAAGAAATTATTGTTTTGTATTTTAAAGGTTTTCTTATTTTAGCTGTATGAGTGTTTGCCTACACGCATGTCTGTGCGCCATGTGCACGCAGTGCTGAGGAAGCCAGGACAGGTTATCAGATCCTCTGGAGCTGGAGTAACAGGTGGTTGTGAGCTGCTGTGTGGTAGCTGCAAACTGAATCCAGGTCCCCTACAAGAGCAGCAAGTACTCTTGACCACTGGGACACCTTCCCAGTTCCTTGTTTTGCATTTTAAATATATGTTTAAACATCAGTTTTAATGAGAATATATTTATAATTGTGTTCATTGACACTAATTTGGATTCATGTTTCCTGGCTTATTTTGCTTTCCGTTTTCTGTTTTGCCTTTCTTCCATTTTCTCTATATTTTTTTTGATCTTGAAATTTCTTCCATGCCTAGATAAACTTATATATTTAATAGGTGCTTATTATTCTTCACTGAATTATCTATTTTTAAAACCACTTTTCTTGGTTTTGAAGATCTTCCTTGAATAGTTTCTTTCAAGTGAGTCAGGAGATTTTTAAATGAGCACAGTTGTTGATCTGAAAATGTCTGGATTCTGTACCTCCTAAAATAAATACCTTTGTGAAATGAAGAGTTAATGATGCACAGTTGCACCCAATAACGCACTGAATGTGCTGTTTCTGGCATTGTGGCTTCCTGGTTACAGCTTCAACAGCAGTTGCTTCTCCCTGCTCTGACCTCTGCCCTCAGACACAGAAGCAGCAGCTTTCTGTCCTTGGAAACCTCACAGATTCATCATCCTGAATTGTTGCTCAGCTTCCTCTTCTCCTGGTCTTACAAATTCATCTGGTTATTTTTATAGACTGTCTTTTTCTCACATTTCCATCCACGTTTCTTGAGACGCTCACTTTAGAAGACTCAGGTGTCTGAACCCCCTGTACTATGACTCTTCTCAGTCTCCTTTCTGGTTCGTGAATAGACTTCTTGTGGCTGCTGGTTTCTCAGTGTATTTTGGGATTTTATATAATAAGCTCATTTTTTTCTTGGACCATCATCTTTATGGGTTATTGAGGTTCTGCTAGTGATTTCTCTTTGTTGTGCCTCTTAGCTACTTCTTGATTTTCTAGTTATTGCAGCATTTCATTTGAAAGTTTTTAAACTATATCACATGATTATGTGTCAGTTTCCATGGAAAGATACTTGTAGAGGTCCATGCTGATAGCAATGAAAGTCACATTTTAAAAAACAAATTCTATTATCTCAACGACACATATTTGGAAGCGATTAAAACAAGATAATAAAAATTATTTAAAATGTCACTTTTGTATCTGAAATATGAGATCTTGGAGCCTTAGAAATGGCACATGAATAAGCTTCCTGAGAAGGCAGAGGTAGGAAGACAGGAGATAGGACTCCCACTTCATCAATGCCAAAGTGTCTAGCTGTAAGACCTCTCTTATCCCTGGCCTTTATGTATTATATCAAAATAATATCATCAAAAATATACATTATTACTTTAGGCTAAAGTAAAAGCCATTAAAAGCCTATAGTTGTCATACAAAAGTGGTGAATTGAAAACTAGCTGTCTCTAGGTACACTGGGAAGAATAAAAGAATGTATGGGTGGTAATCAACAGGTGCCCATCATTTTCAATATTAACTTACCAAAAGGACTTGTTTCAGCTGGTAGAAATAGTTGATCAACAAACAAAAATGTAAGTATGTCTGTGACTTTTGTGAAAATCCTAATTTAAAAAAAAAGGCTTGAAAGATATTATGAAAAAACCTGGCTAGTTCTGCAGAACTATTTTAGTCAAAATTTTAAATAGAAGAAAATCTGAGTGCTCCCTTGGTCTCTTTCTGTTAATTTTCTTTACTTGTTATACTTTCTCTACCTTTCTCTTGGCAACATCCTTGGCATGTCAATAACATCCTGTGGTTAAAACATTCAATATTACCCTTTATCATATTTCATATCTAGAACAAACCTTAGGAAATTACATGTATGTCCTGGGGTGATTTAGACATGCAACACTCCAATGAGAGGGATTTTTATAACTAAACAATATAAGCTACCTTCTAATCTTCCACATATGTGTAGCTTATTCTGAAGTAAATCTACATACAGAAAGAGTCATGAAGTACTAGTAGTTCTGTGAAAAATATCATATTTTCATAAGCAGTGCTTTGGCCTGACCAATTAACTGTCTTAAATAATTGGAACTTGTGGGTTTATCATTTCCTTTAGAATGATCATGCCTTTAGTCTTTCAGATTAATCCTTGGGTATATTCCAGAATATTCTTCACTGTCAGTAACTCAGTAACACAGAAGTGCTAGTGAGAAATTTGGTTAGTGTAAATTGAGGTCAGTAATTAGTATCATGCAAACATGAGTGAACACACACACACACACACACACACACACACACACACACTGCAATGGCTCAATCTGAGGTTTATAATCAGCCATGGGTCTTTTCATCTTATGAAGCAGCATGGTTTTGTCATTGGACATTTACTTCTATTCCTTCCTTCTCCCTCTGTCTATTCCTCTTCTTCCTTCTCATCTCTTGTGTGACTTACTGTATGCAGACATGAAGATACCTATTGTTATGTTTTTCTTTGCTCTGGCACTGCTGTTACTTGTCTATTGTGAAAACCATGGGCATTTATCAGTGTTCAGCTTCTGTGATGGGAAGGGTTATTGTACAATAGAAAAGCTTGCAGAAAGTCTATTTTACATGTAGAGGAATGTTTAAACTACAGATTTTGTTAAATAAACTGGGCGGGGGTGTGTGTGCTAGGAAACTTAAACAACAAATGGATGACTTAACAAAAATATTTAAAAAATACCATCTTCCATTTATTTATTGCTGTCTACTAAAGCATCCAAATCTCACCTTTTTGATATTCTCTGCAACCATTCTTTAGGCTGTTACCAAACCATTAGCATGGTGAGGAGGGACACATTAGCCCATGAAAGGATCTGCATCCAGCATTCTAGGCACTAACTGCTTCTCTTCCACTCTTCTGTTTTCTAGGTCAATGACTTAAATTTTAGACCCTGTGTTTTCACTTAAGAAATGAGAAAAAAATAGCAATTTCTTGAAGCTTTAATTTAGGCTTCTTTTTGGAATTAGAAAAACATGTCCTTTCTCATAAAATGGTGGTTTTAGGGCTGGATCTGAAACATCCTCCAAGAACTCACATGTTGAATGCTTGATTCCCATTGCTGTAGTGCTTAAATATGGGGCCTGTGCAAGGTGGTCATTGGATCAGGAGGACTTTGACCTCACCGACAGCTTCATCCACTGATGGATTCATATTTTGTTGGCATCATTGGCAAGTGGAGAAAATGGTAGGAAATGGACTTCATTGGAAAAAGTAGGTCACAGTCAGCTCATCCAAGAATGGTATGCCTGGCATTATACTCTTCCCTCCTCTTTCCCTACCATAACCTGTACACACTCTCCAGGCTGTGACAAGATGAGCAACTCCTCCCAAATCTTTCCTTCCATTGGCTTAAAAGCAATGGGCCAGCCAAACCCAGACATCTAGGGAATGATAACTGGTATAATTTTGGAAGAAACTACTAGTGAAAAATGATATTCTGACCACCATGATAAGGAAGAGATTAGGTATATACTTAAGGGGAGTTTATGTCCCCAAAAGTATGCTGGTATATAACAGGCTTTCTGATGACAGAGATTGAGTGAACACATAATAAGTAAAATCCCAAGCTGTAAATGGATGTGCGTGTATCCAAGCACATAATACCTTGTCAGACAATCTGCACAATGAATGGGATTGGAGAGCAATCTATCTAGAAGCACCAAAATGATGTCTGTAATTTATACAAAAGAATGCTAGTGACCAAGCAAATACTAGTAACTGACAGGAACCATGGACACCATCAGCCAAAATCCATCTGAAAACATGGGGAAGAAGCAAGATCCCTTGATTAATTCAGGTCAATTCCAGTGGAAAGTCAGACAACAAAAACAGTGAGAAGTAACACACTTCCTGTTTTTGGAGTGTGCTTTGCTTTACAGAAAATTCTATCTGTTCATCCTTTTAGCGGTAGTATTCCACTAAGGAAGTCTCTGAAAGTCCTCAGTCAGCAGCTGTCTGGTGAGATCGGGAATGACATCTTTCTTAAACTTGAATCCTAAAATGGTACTTTCTACTCTGTCTTCATTATGCACGTAGGCTTTAGAAAATTATAGAGCTAGACAAACAGATACACTTATAAAATACTCTATATCTAGTGAAAGACATGTATCTGATTTAGGATATTTCACATCACCAAGATGAAGGTTTTATTAGATCTTCTACTTAATTTGCTGTCAGAATTTGTTAAGATTATAAACAGGTTCTTGATCATAAAAATTATTGCCTATTGATAAAGCATGAAAAGACATAACATCTCATGTTACTGCTGGATTGTACATTCTAGTTGATTTCCAACTACAGAAATCCATAAATGGACCTCTAAACAGAGTGTTCTGAGATGCACTGTGTTCTGTCAAAGCTCACACGTGGAAACTTAAGTGCTGATGCTACAGAATGTAATTGCTTTGGGAGGTAGGACTTTTAATAAAGTGATTAAAATCAAGCTGATTGGGTAATCCCTAATGTAATTGATGGGTATATTTATGAGAAGAGAATATTTTCAAAAAGAGACTGTGTGAGGCTACAAGGGGAAGGAAGCACCCATAAGCCAAGGAGAGATCTCAGGAGAAAATCACACCTGTCAGCCATTGGCTTGGATTTCCACCCTCCAGAATGGAGAAAAAAAAGCCAATTTCTGTTGTTCAAACATACATGACACTGTTATAACAGATCCAGCAAAGCACAATAAAATTGTGTGCTAATGTTTTCATTTTGTATTGTGCTAAAGGTGATTTATTCTGTTTGCTCAAATTCTATGGTCTGAACACAGCCAAGAGTAGGAGCCAGTTTCTGAGCTTGCCTCTATCACTTTGGACTGAATGGAAGACAGAGTGATGACCCAACTCTTGACAGATGGGCATATGCCAAGATTTTTAGAAAATAAGAATTCTGTTTAACTCCTTTTTTTTTTTTTTTTGGTTTTTCGAGACAGGGTTTTTCTATGTAGCTTTGCGCCTTTCCTGGAGCTCACTTGGTAGCCCAGGCTGGCCTCGAACTCACAGAGATCTGCCTGCCTCTGCCTCCCGAGTGCTGGGATTAAAGGCGTGTGCCACCAACGCGCGGCCTCTGTTTAACTCTTAACCTCTTATATGGCTTTAGAATTTTAGATTGATCTTTAACCACCTGCTGTGAATGAAGGTTTGTTTTAAGCTGATTGTTTCTCCAAGTATCAGGAGCAATAATCATCAAAAGGGATAAATTAAATACCTCACTGGAATTGGATGCAGGTCAATCTAGAAAGGTCAGAAACACAGCTTCCCTTTCAATTGGAAATTACTTATTGTCTTAGTATTCTATTGCTGTGAATAGTCACCATGACCATGGCAACTCTTATAAAGAAAAGCATTTAGTGGGGGCATGCTTATTGCTTCAGAGATTTAGTCCATAATCAACATGGTGGGAAGCATGGAGACACACAGGCAGACATGGTGCTGGAGAAGGAGCCAAGAGTTCTACACCTGGATCCACAGGCAGCAGGAAGAAACAAAGCCACTGGGCTTCGCTTGGGCTTTTGGAACCTCAAAGCTTATTCCACAGTGCATACTTCTTTCAACAAGGCCACACTTACTCTAAGATTACAGCCTAATAGTGCCACTCACAGTGATCATGCATTCATATTTATGAATCTATGGGGGCCATTTTTATTCAAATCACCACATTTATTCTGGAAAAAATGTGAAATATTGATATAAGTACTACAGTGCCCATTGCAGGTTTTTTTTTTTTAAATCCACGTTACTTGTCCTGTTTCCCTTTATTGAGAAGCCTGAATTATCTGATATTAACAGTCTATGCAAAGAACAAATAAAAGACAAACCCCTAAGTCCCATAACAATAAACTTTGTTATAAAACTCATGCAAACACCTGCCTATGTAGTACAAATTTGGTTAGTGCTCAGTAAGTACTCATGAAGCCTGAGTTAATTCACTCTATTAGTCTCCAGATTTGTTATGACTTTTAAAATGAAGGAAAGCTTAAATTATAACTACTGTATTTTATTAACAATGACAAATCAAATAATATAGCTTAGTTAGGAAAATATCCATCAAACACTATCCAATACAATGGACTCCAAGGCCTAATATTCCAGTTTCCATTAATAAGCTATTAATCAAAATTATTCAAAATGCCTGATTGTATGAATTAAACATCTCATTAACTTTTCTGTTCCCCTGTGAGGGTCCTTTGTTATGGTTGTTATTTCACAGAGGAGGAAATACCTTCTATCACAGCTAAAGAATGATAAAGTCAGAATTAGAATTCAGGCCATCTTGTTCCAAAACATAGCTGTTCCAAAGACAAGCTGGAACTGCAATATATTTTCCCAAAGCTAAACTTTACTGTCCTTATAAATTACATGTATGTCACCTTACTTAATCCTTAAAAGTGACATTATGCAGTAACATGCCCCCCTCTCCTTGAGAAAAACATCATTTTCCAGATATGTATGATGAACAAATTTACTGTGGTACACTTGGTGAGGGTGACATCCTTAATTTAGTATGTTGTATGGATGATGGCCTATGGAATTGTGATCCTGGCTTACATGAGCCACTGTCTGTTCTGGATCAGACTCTTAACTCCTCAAGAGCGTAAATGGAAACATACTTACTACTGTAGCCTCAATGCCAATCAAAGTGACTCAGGCAAGTTGAAAATTTAATTGAAAATGGGCAACAAACATAAACAGACATTCTTCAAAAGAAAGCACACAGATGTCCATGGGGGTAATGGGAAAGAAAATCCTTTAACATCACTTCTAGCAGGTAAATTAGAATCCAACCATAAAGAGATATCACCTCCCTCTGTAAGAATGGCTACTGCCAAAATTACTATTTGAGATGTTCATCCTGTGGTAGCAAACAGAAATTTTCCAGTCCTCAGACACATTGACAGCTCACACATCTATTTTCACAGGCAATAACTTTGAATCCTCCTCCTCCAGTATCTCCTTGTATTTAACCCTATTTTCCCAAATACTACTTTTTTTTTAACCACTAACCCTTGGTAATATTTTTCTGATTAAAGGTACTATCTCCTAAACAAAAAGATTAAAGATAACAAATGGAGGAGGATATAAAAAAAATAGAGTCCTCTGCCTGGCAAAATGGCTCAGTGAGTAAAGGTGTGACTGCCAAGCCTGATAACCTGGTTCCATCCCCAAGAGCCATGAGGCAGAAGGAGAGATGTGACACATAAAAGTTGCCTGACATCTGATTTCCACAGGTGTATTGTGGTGTGTCCTCCACCAATTAAATATATTACTATAATAAAAAATGAAAAAAAAAAACAGAAGAAAATGGAACACTCACTCGCTTTGTTAGGGATCTAAATTGGTAGAGTCATTGTGAAAACAGTATGGAGATGTCCTCTAAATTGTTTGATACAGCTATTAACCCAAAGACATAAACCCAGAAGACATGAATGAAGTCAGCACTTTGAAGAAAGATTTGTACTTTTCTCACTCAGAATGCAAGCGACAATGGCCAACAGTCACAAAACGACAAACAAGTAAGTGCCCCTGGGCTGCTAAATGGTTAAAGAACATGTGGCATGTACACAGTGGAATATTATTCAGAAACACAAAAGAATGATATCTGATTTTTCACAGCAATATGAATGGAACTTCAGATCATCATGTGAAGTGGAATATAGCAGACACAAGAAGACAGCACATGATGTCATGTATACACAGGATCTTTAAAAAAGTCGATTTCACAGAAGTTGAGGGTTTATGGCTGTTACCAAAGACTGGTGAGAGTTAATGCAGGGAAGAAGGAGCACAGATTGATCAATGGACACTGGGATGAGGTGAGAGCATAAGGTTTTGGCCTGCTCCTTCACACTAGGTAAATATTGATAACAGTGGGAAACTGAACAACTTAAAAGCCTGGAGAATGGAGTTTGAATGCTCACCTTGAAGAAATTATAAACTTTTAAGGATATATATGTTCAGACTTAAACATAATATATACGTGTGTTGAAATACCATACATTATTCCACTAATATGCATGCTGTTGAATTTTAAAGTGTCAGTTAACTGCAGAGTTAAGTTTGTACATATTTAATACAAAAGGGGAAAGTTGCTATTTTATTGTAGTACTGTGTATATCTCAAAACTTTGATCACTGTTATCTTTTCTAGCTTCAAAAATATATCAATGGGTCCATGTGCACACCTCTTCTATGCATATTTAATATAAATTCAATGGTCACTTATTACTTCTTTTGTAAATATGACCAACTTTTTATAAGTGTGTCTTTATAGTACATACAAGGTACCTGAGCTGTAACGAGGACTACGTTCAAAGGACTTCTTATCTGGCAAATATGCAAGCAATAAGTGTCAGTTTCTGGATCTACTGTGGTCTAGTTGGGGATGTGTGATCTTTGACATCCCTATGCTGGGTCAGGTGTTTCTGTTTATGATCCTTAGTTCCAAGCTGAGGGCATGATGGCTTCATTCACAGGAAACAGCCACATTACATACAAAGTACACTTTAAATCATTTTCATATTTTAGTTTGCAAATGAAAGATGAAATATCCCTCATTTATCAGCTAATGTAGAAGAAAATGTCAGAATATTTTTTGTCAATCTTTGTATAAATTGAAGATGTTGCTGGCTGCCTTACATAACTTTTCTTTTCCATTAAAAGATTCAAATTTGTTCTGGGAAATGCACCTAAATACTAAAAATCTATCTTCTGTCTCCTGAGGATCTTGAAGCAGCAATGCTATCCAGTTCATCCATACATCAAAAGTCACAGGGGACTCTAGAAAGGTCTTTAAAAGGCTCTGTTGCTCTCTTCATGTATTGACTTTTTTTCTGCATGCAATGGGACCACAAAGGCCATGGTGGAGGTACATGTAGAGAAATGAGTGCTGATGGTTTTAGGCAGTTTGGGGTGATTTATATTCCCCACACTTGAAGATAATCCATAACTTAAACAAATATCTTGATTGTAAGAGTATTCAAGCGTGTCTATGAACTCCTTCATTTAACTCCATTAAATATTTATAAAGTGGTATTTATCACAGAAATCAGAGCAAATTCATAGCTTTCTCAAGATGCCTAACATTCTGCAGGGATTAATTTGTCTGCTAGTGAGAGGAGCCTAATCAGCTGTGAAAGAGAATACTGCACCTTTGTGAGAAGAAAACTTGAGTCATAGTGTGTAGTTCCCGAATTGAAGCCAGTCTCTTTAAAAATACTGGCAAGTGTTTCTGGTATGGATCATCTTGATAATTCATCATCAGAATACATTTACTAAAATTATTTTTACTTCTGAGAAGTGGAACCAATTTGTCATTAAAGCATCTTATTTATAAATGACAAATAAATGAATGGCAAGTGGCCACGGTTCCACTATGGTCTCAACTTCCTTCCACTTGTTTGCAGGACAATGCTGATACCTCCCACCACCTAACAGAAACATTCATCCTGGTGAGATTGAAGTGATGGTACAGCAAAGAAGTCAACATAGCAGAAGGGAAGTTCTTAATTGAAACACAACTGTCTCAGATCGGTAACTCTGGATCTTCACTGCTTTTCCCACATAGGAGGGATGATGAAGTCTACTTGCAACCAAGAACATCATGATTTCTTATCACAACACTAATTCTGAAAGGAAAAGAAAATCTGTGGGTAACTCAAGGAGGTAAGGGTTATTACACATCTTTGCTTGCCTTTATCTGCTTAAATAAAGATAAAGGCATCTTCAGCTCACATTTCATATTTTACCTCAATATTTCTCTTGAATTTATGCATATAATTTATCTGGGTAAGAAAAAAACTGAGGAACACTGAGGAAAAAGTGAATTAAGCCAGCTTTTGGTGTGCTGTGTTTGTGTTTGTGTGGGTAGCTGAAGAGATGACTCAGCAGTTAAGAGCACTGGCTGCTTTTGTTGAGCACTCATTTTCAGATTCCAGAATCCACATGACATCTCACAGCCTCTCTGATTCTAGTTCCAGAGTATCTAGTCCCTTCCTTTGGTCTCTGCAGACACTGCATGCTGGTATGCATGTACTTACTTGTGATATATTGTGTATCCTAATAAAATTTGCCTGAAGATCAGAGAGCAGAACAAGACACTAGATTAAACACAGATGTCAGTCAGTGGTAGCACACACCTTTAATCCTAGCACTCAGGAGGCAGAGATCTGTCAGGATCTCTGAGTTCAAAGCCACCCTGGACTACATGAGATTGACTAAACCTAGGAGAGAAACAGAGTCAGGAAGTGGTGGCACACACCTTTAATCCCAGTACTTGGGAATCACATGCCTTTAATCTCATCACTTGAGATCTCATGCCTTTGCTTGTGAAGCACACATGCCTTTAATCCCAGCACTAAGAAGGAAGTGATGGTGGGTAGAGCAAGGTATATAAAACGTGAAGAAACAGAAACTAAAGTCTTTCAGGCTGAGGAGTTGGTGATATAAGAGGTGGTGGCTGTGGCTTGCTCTGCTTCTTTGATCTTGCAGCTTTCATCCCAGTATCAGGCTTCAGGTTTTTATGATAAGACCATTTAAGATTCGAGCAACACTTGCAGACAAAACACGCATACACATAAAAGTAAGTAAACTTTAAGCTTGTGGTTGGCTTTGCAGTTTGTGCCTGTCTGTCCTCATTCTCTGTCTTCCTTTGTGCTTCACCACTTTTATAGTTTTTGGAGTTTGGATTCCTTCTCACTTTCCTCTGTTCATCATTAAAAGACAAGTGTTTCGTGGTTGCCATGAGGCTTACCTAAAACCCTCTTATTAATTGTCTATTTTATGTTCATCAAAACTTCTTTGAGAGTTGTTTTAGCACTCTAGCCTCTTACTCATGCTTAGTTTCTAAAGTCACAATTTCCATAGCATATTCTGTGGTTACTAGCATATCTTAGTTCTGGTGTTAGCTTATACTGTTTAAAACTCAATTTTCAAATTTAAGGTTATTGACATACCAGCACATCATCTACCCCCCACTTTTGCCTCGCAGGATGCTTTTCCTTGTCATTATAACCAGAAGGAACCTAGGTGTAATTTCTATAAAGCAGTTAGAGTGGAGACAAATGTCCTCAAGTTTCATTTCTGTAAATTAATTAATTAGCTCCTCCCTTCCTTCCTTTCCTTTTCTTCCCTCCCACCTTCTCTCTCTTTCAATTATAATATTCTTAGCAGTTTTTTTTCCTTTCAGTACTTTGAATATATCTTCTCCTCCTTGTACCTACAAAGCTTTGCTGGGAAATCTGTCCCTTGTCTTATGAACTTTGTTACATGTGATCTTTTGCTTTTGGCAAATCCCTGTCTCTGAAATTTGGCATTCATTATGATGTATATTGTGGTAGATTTCCCTTTGAGTCTTTTCAAGATGGGTCATCGTATTTTTGAACCTCATTTCTGTCTCCTGGAACTGTTAAGATGTAGGTACTGGTCCATTTGATTTTATTCAATAAATTTCTCAGTTTTAATTTAACTGCTTTTGTTCTTCTCACTGGATGTTTTTAAATGACCACCTTTTGAGGCCCCCGATTCTTTGTTTGTATCACAAAGCTCTCTGCTGAATCTCCTCTGTGTGTGCCTTTTAGTTCAGGTATTCTGTGCCTCAGCTCTCCCTTTTGTCCTTTCCTGTGTGTGTCTTTTGTGCACAGGTCCTTCTTACAACAGGTATTCTGGAGTCATTCTTGTGTTCTTTATCTCTCTCCAGTTCTTTTGATTAAGGATATGGAGCCTTATTTGGTACTTCTGGGTCATTTCCCCTATTTTTTCATGTGCCTCATATTTTCATGTAAGGATCTCAGTATTTGAAAAATAATGCCATTTCTCTCATTTGTTATACATTGCTTCATACATGGTTGACCTACATTAATTCCAAACTTTGGGGAGGATGCATCTTACATAGGCCTATGTGTGCAATTTCTCAATTAGAGAGTCTGGCCCATTTCTTTCTCAGAGACTTGTGTGGTGATATTTTATTTGTGCTGAAATGTGATATTTTATTTGTATGTTAATACATAAAGTTTGCCTGGAGATCAGAGGTCACAGCCAGCCATAAACAGAAGTCAGGTGGTGGTGGCACATGCCATTAATCTGATCACATGGCAGGCAGAGTCTCTCTGTGTTCAAGGACACAGCCAAGTGTGGTGACACATGCATTTAATCCCAGTCCCAACCATAGAGACCTGGAGGTCTGTATACATAGGCAATGATGAGGAAGTAAGGTAGCTGGGTTAAGAGCCACTGAAAAGGCAAAACAGCAAGGAAATAAAGGTGTAGGTTAGACAGGAAGAGGCTCTCTTGGGAAGCTACGGTGATGTGGTGAGCTAAGGTTAGTTGGCAGCTATTGCACTGATCTCTATGGCTTGCACCTCTGTATTTGGCTCTGTGTTTCTTATTTAATAAGACTGTTTAGAAATTTGTCTACGGACTTGCAATCCCTTCTTTTCCTGTTTATTTTGCTTTACTAGCAGCAAATTCTTTGGTTCTACATCAATGAACTATCACACTTTCCTTATTCTGAATAGCCATGACATTTAAACATTGTTGAGCTCCCAATCAGTGTCTTCATTTGGGAACAAATGCCTAGCCATGGTGTATGTTCTTCATTCTTCATTCACTTTTGAGGAAGAATCCTCAAGTTTGGTCCTTTCATATGCTCATGCCAAGATACCTATTGCAGCAGGCTACAGCTTTCTCCTCTTAGCTCTCAAACCAAGACACCTGAACTGTTCTGAGGATGTCAGTATTCTCAATGAGACAAGACAGAAACCAATTCAGGGCAGCACTCCAAAGAGGTGGAAGTTTAAAGGCACATTTCACTCCTTCATTCTTCTTAACAGAGGCTGGATTAGTGAGCCAGGTATTCTCACAGGGTCTGACACCTGCGGATGAAAGGAAAATGACATTGCTCTTCTTTCCTGCTCAAGCATTCTCATCCGTGTGCTTACCTGGGATGCTGTCATCTTTTAATTGAATTGTAAAAATCTCATAGTGATGATTCTCCCCATATATTATTGCTAAATTAGTGTGTCAGTGGTGAACAAGAATTGGGGCTTCTGATGTCAGTCCTTCCACAGTGCTTTGACTTTTAAGGGCACTAGTCAGTTAATGTTATCTGCTAATGTTTTCTAAAATAACTTTGGCTGGTAGAGCAAGGAAAAATTAAAAATATCTTTGAGTTGACAGGTTAAGCTGGATTTTCAGAGTCCCATTATGTCCAAAATGGGTGTACCATTTTTAATCTCAACCATAAAAAGTCACGATTGTTTTCCTTTCACATACAATATGCTTCCCCCTAGCAACTTGTCAAAAGTTGATATTTAAATTAGATTCCCTCATCTCTTTTGTTAAATATCCTATATTTCTTTAGATATATGTGCACATTAGAAAGGATAGATGGACATTTTGAGGAAGACACTAAGAAGTTACTATTATTTCTGCATTTGGTTCATACCAAAGTTTAGTTATATTCAGGTAGCAGATCTCGTCACCTCTTTAGGAGGAGTTGGCATTCACCACTATTTTCATAAATCCAGAAGCACCAGGTTGTCTGGGTGTTGGTGTGGGCAGCTCAGCTGGAGGTCTCAGTCTATAACTTGGAATTCAGCATTGCACCTGTCGACACTGCTGTAACTTTGATACGAGGATAGCACTGCTTCAGGTAGCAGCTATAATGGGGTGAGAATGTGGGAGACATACCCGCTAAATTAGGTAAGCTAGCAACAGTCGAGTAAGGATGCTTTCGGTATGCTCCCCAACACTGAGGGGATATCTGCAATCACAGAACATTCAGAGTGCATCTCAAAAGGAACAATTAAAATCTTTCACTGTAAGAAATTGTACAACATTCTATTAAAAAGACCCAGTTGTTAAAGGCAGTAATTGAATACAAAGCTTAAAGGCACAGACATCAAACAGTCTAACTTGCCACTGTGTATTCTCTTTTTTTTTTTTTTTAAAATATTGATTTACTTTATTTTGTGTGTATGACTTTTTTTGCCTGCATGTATTTTGTGCATGCCTTGTGCCTAAAGAGGCCAGAAGGGGGCATTGGATCCCCTACACTAGAATTACAAATGGTTTTCAGTATCCATGTGGGTGCTGGGAACTGAACCTTGATCCTCTGGAAGAGTAGGCATGTTCTTAACCACTAAGCCTTCTCTCCAGCCCTTTACCATGTATTCTTGATGAATATTCTATACCTGTATAAAACAATGCTGTAACATGAATCTTAAAAGGTCTTATTAATAAAAAACCCAGAGCCAGATATTAGGGTAAAACTGAGAGATCAGAGGAATAGAACAAGCCAAGCTACAAGTTCTTACTGCTAGGAAATCCTCAGCCCAAGAGAAAGCTACTTCCTGTATACTCACCCATATATGCCTTTCTGTGCTCTGCCATCTTACTTCCTTTCTCTGCCCAGCTTCATCACTTCATCTTTCTGCCCAGCTCTATCACTTCCTGTCTGTTTGTATAGACCTCCAGACCTCTATGGTTAACTAGTGCTGGGATTAAAGGTATGTGCCACTATGTCTGGCTCTGTTCCCAGTGTGGCCTTGAACTCACAGAGATCTGCATGGATCTCTGCCCCCAATGCTAGGATTAAAGGTGTGTGCTATCACTGCATGACTTCTGTGTTTAATATAGTGGCTGTTTTTGACCTCTGATCCCTAGATAAGCTTTATTGGGGTGCACAAATAAAATATCACCACATTTCCCCTTTTTTCTAAAATAAAAAAGTTATAATTAATATAAGAAAAACTATATATAATAAGTACAGTAACTATATACAATATATACAGGCAATAAATATACCAACAATGTCTAGTCCATTAGCATTTGACAAATTCAGAGAAAATATTCCATTACCTATCCTATCTTTGTGAATTCAAAGGATTGTATCTAATTTAACTTCTATCCTAATTTGCATTACCAAAATTATCTTTTGATGTCTTTCAAACTTACGTACTTTACACCTGTTAAGTGAGTTTCTTTTCTGAAATTGTTAACAAGGATAACTATAACTATCTAATATTGAACTCCCTCAGAGACCTGAGAAGGAAATATTACCTAGTTAAAGAGGAAGTGCAAACAAATGACTCCCAAGAAATGTGAGGAATGACAGAAACAGCTATCTGCCTGGACAGTCACCTGAGGTTTCTCTGCAACACTGGGGCATCTATCTTCAACCTACAGGCTTAGCATATCTGACAGACTCATCTGTGAAGCAGGATTTTCTAAAGAGCTTTCCTACCTTGTCTTGGCATGGATTGGCAGTCCTTTCTTTTGTACCCTGCTTGTCCATTTTAGACAGCATACTGTCAGCAGTTGAAGCAAGGGCATTTTCTTGCCCAGTGGCTAACTTTTGCCACAATGAAAGTAAACTCCCTAAGGAGTTTCTTCAATGCCTATCATCTTCTTTGAAGTAATTAGTGCTGCCAGGAGCAGACATGTCTCATAGTCATAAAAAAAAAAAGAAAAAAATCTATGTTATTAAAACATCTTAAATGCCATATTCTGTAGATCTCTGAAGTGTTTGAAGATGACCTGTCTATCTAAAATATATCTCTGCTTGACCTTGAAAACATGCCTAATATGGCTATAAGTTTGATTGTAATGACTAACTACTAACCTGCATTTCTTTATTATCCTAAATAGTTGGTAATAATTTTCAAGGACTAGAAAATTGCATTACATTGTTATATTAACTGTATAGGTACAATACCTTGAACAAGATTAGAAATATATGTACAGTATTTTCTAACAAAATCAATCTCAAATTCGTATCAATATACAAAAATCTAATCCAACGTAAAATATTTAAAACTAGTAGTTGCCTTCTAAAAGTAGATTCAATAATCTACCTTTTTATCTTATCATATCTATATAAATCAATCTCAAATTTTAGCAATATACATAATTTGTATACAATGTACAAAAACCCAATCCAATGTAAAATATTTAAAATTAGTAGCTGTTTTTTAAAAGTAGATTCAATAATCTCCCTTTTTATCTTATCACAATGTATTCCTCTATAACAAATGAGATGTTTTAGCTTTTTGTGTCTGAAGAAGCTTTTTAAGAATGCCCAAAAGTCTTTAAAAGTATATTCATGAGGAATAAATGAGATTAATAGTAAGATACACGAAAATGAATTTTCCTTGAATAAGAAAAATAAATAATGAAGTATTAGTATGGCAGTTATAATATGTCCTCTCCTTGGCAAAGAGCAGGGGAACAGTAAACTAATACTCATTTTGAGTATTTACTTTATGCTGATGGATTCTCTAACTGCATCTTGAGACTTTTAGTCATACTTTCCTGTCGTCATTCATGAAGTTTTCAAATCTGTGAAATCCCCACCTGGGAGCTTGAGGCTCACGCAGCTGTTATTAAGGACAGGTACATTCTGAGGGAGTCCTTTTCAGTCCCATCCTTTATGCTAAGCTCTCCATACCAGCCTTGCCAGTCTCTGGCAAAGTCTGCATTGCTCGCAAGTATAGGCTTGACGCAGTTTGTAACTGCAAGAGGGTACTTTGTTTAGAGGTATGCCTGTGTGGGGTGTAAATTGGAGGGTTTTTTGTGTTATTGTTGTTGGTTTTGCTTTGTCTTTGTTGTTGTTTTGTTTTTATTAGCATAATGTGTTGTAGAGGTCTTGTTGCCTTGTCCTGGATGGCACCAGGACTTTTAAATTTCTTCCTAATCCCTACCATTACTTCCTTCTGATTGTACCTTCAATGATGTCCTAGAATTTTTTTTAATGTAGGAAAAGATGCATCATAGTTTAGCAGTTTCAACAGTTCCCTGCAGTCTATGTTTAATTACCTTTTTTTGTAGTCACAGACCTTTGAAACCTGAAGGTCTCAACTTTCCTTCACTGCTGAGTTTCATTCATACCTCTGGTTAGGCAAAATACATTCATTACTTTCTTTATTTCCCAGAGTTAACCCTCCACCACCCCAATTGAGGAAATAATAACCAATAGTTTTGCAGGACTTGTCTCCCAGGTACTATTTTAGCCATTTTATAGTATGAAATAATTACTGTGGTACCATTTTACAGGTGATTAAAGTGAGGCACAGAGTGACAAAGCAGCCGCACAGCATCACGTGACTTGATTCATTAGCCAAGGTGCTGAAGTGTCTAGAGAGCAGGTTGGGAATCCAAGAACAACTGGCAACATTAACAATAAATCTTTACCTCTTTATGAGTATACCTGTCCTTTTCAAAGTAACTGTTTTTTTCAGCATTTTCCATTGATTTACTAGAATCCACAAAAATGCCACCCTGTGACCTGCCCACCTACGTAGACCTGTAAGTATCCTTTCAGAAGTGTTTAGAACACATCCCATCATGTATTTAACCAGGTGTGTTAAAATGTTAGTAAACAACAAAAACAAAATCCAAAACAACAGCAACAAAAAGTCAAGTATTTTTTATTTACTCTCACAAAGAAACACTGTACAGGGAAAATGTTGATAGAGGAGAGGGTGTTGCTGAGAACCAACAGAGAGCAGTCCATTGCTGCTAATGAATGGAGAGGGGAAGAAAGGGATTTCTGAAACCCAGGATATTAATTCCTTGGGTAGAGGCAGAAACCACAAATCACCATGGAGAAATTCCTGCCTCTGCTGCTGCCCCTGATGACAGGGAGTGGGAGTGACTTGCTTTGCTCTTATCCCTTCAGGTCTTCCTTTGGGTGCATCCAACGGGACGCCGGCTAACCTACCTTGCCTTCCATCATGACTACCTAAGTAATGTCCCTGGCTCTTCTTACATTCTGCCCCCAAACCACACAATTAAATTTTTGTAACTCTGCAAGCATTGTTTTCTAATAAAACTAGTAATCATTATAATCAATTAAGGAGACCATCACTAAGCGGTACACACAGTGTACCATGGGACTTTGCCTGGAATTGCTGAGGCAGGCCTCCACTTTCTTTCAGAGACCAGGTTCCATTAGCTGTTTTTGTCTATCATCTTTTTTTTGTATTAAAGTAGTGTTTGCTGTCGCTCCTAACATGTAGTAGGAAACACATAACTTAAAAAACAACAACATGGAATTACTAAAGTTCCTTGAAATAAATTTGAAACAAATATTATAAGGGAAGTATTCTAAAATTGTCACATTAACTTAAGGGATTCTCATTTGTGTTTAGAGAAACCCACCTGGAGGGCCACTGGATTCTATGTATGAATATGCTGATTGCATTTGTCCTGAGAGAGAGGCTAGATGACTGCAAAAGAAATAAAAATCATGCTATTGCTTTACTCCAGAAGGAAGAAAAAAAGTGAAATAATTGCTTAAGTGGGAATCTGTGCCAGAATTCTCACTAGACTTTAGCATCTTTTCTCAAACATCTCTTAGCAGATGAAAAAAGAAGGGAGGAGATAAATGTATGAGATTATACAACACTAATAACAATTCTTTTTGGTACTTACAAAATCAAATTTAGATCATATGATGTGAGTTACTCACACTTTTCTGTATCACGTGAAAGCGTAACTGTCAGTCTGTTCTGAAGTATGTGGTCTAGCACTCAATGATGTCCTCTTCAATTGCTCCTGCAGCTGTCACGACTTCCAAGATCTGATCATGCCAAAAGGCACTGTTATAATTTGTTTACTCTGAAATTTAAAATTTAATATAATGGCCTCTCAACCCCTAGCATTTTCCAATTCAGAACAAGAAAATAATATCACATTCAATTTTTTTAAATTTTCAAAGGAAAAACCAATTTGATACTGATATTCATCTGGGTTGATGCCCAAACCAGTTGGAACCTTTTATAGTGTAACTCCAATAAAACTTGGCCTTTTTTTTAGTATAATATCACAAAGCCATGGTCACTTTTTTACATTTTCTCTTCTTTACAAGGCATATTTATTCATTAAATATCAAGTTATTTGTTATATAAAAACTTTCTAAAGGAGAAAGTCTCCTGAAGTGTCTGAGAGCATGGGCTGTGGCATTAGATTACTGTTCACAGAGAGCTGTTAAATTCAGATTAGCCTCCTAAGCCTGCTAAGCACCTCATGCCCTCTTCACCTCATTTTCCCAAGCCATAATACACAAAGAATGGTTTAAGATACAAAGAAACTTTCCAGAAGGTTGAATAGAGAAAAGAAAACTGGGTGTTTTATTGGAAGTTAAGTGTGTATACAAATTGAATTTTAAAATGAACACACAAAATAGAAAAGCTGTTTTTTTCAGAACTGAAGGCTTACATCTGTGATTCCTGGGTGTATTAGGAAGCAGGCTGAGCAAGCCATAGAGAAAATGCAGCAAGCAGCACTCTTCCATTCTCCTGCTTCAGTTCCTCCCTCCAGCTTCCCACCCTGACTCCTCTGGATGATGGACTACAAGCTGTAAGATGAAACAAATAACCCATTCCTCCCCAGGTTCCTTCTATAGCATCGTCTTTATCACAGTGATAGAAAGCAAGCTGGAGCACAATGGCTATGATTTTTCTCTTTTATTTGGTAATATATGATAAATTAATGAATAATCTGCTATTTGGTTCACTTAAATGTAGATACCCAGATAAACATCACTTGTACATGGTACATTTTCCCTTTATTTATTGCTAGATTCAGTTTACTGCTGTTTTATGTTTTTTTTGTGTGTATATGTTTGTATATTTGTCTATTCCCTAAACAAGATATTGTTCACTAATCTATTGTCTGTCTGACATCTATCATCTACACCTGTCTATAACACATTTATCTCACTATCATCCATCATTTCTAGTTTCTACACACACACACACACACACACACACACACACACACACACTCGAATGTATAGTCTCCAATGGATTCTCCCTTTATGAAGATGACTGATGAGTACAGTGACAGCTACAGCTCTCATGGTTTTCAGCTTTGCTTTCCACTTAATTGGGTGGTATTTTCTTCATGTAATAATCTATAGAGTACATATTTTGAACTATTATAAATTCATCAAGAAAAATTTGGAGCTGTAGAAGTCTGGAGTTTATTTTTGAGACACATCTTTAGCATGAAAAAAGCATGAAAACCATAAAATTTGGAGAGAGTCTTTGTGAAGAGATCCTCTTTCTTATTTACCCCTGTCTTTAGTTTGAAGGTAACCTACTTTTGCTGTGGGATGGTCTGTATGTCAAACATGTTGCTTATTGGTCAATGAATAAAACACTGATTGGCCTGTGGTCAGGCAGGAAGAAGTATAGGCGGGACAAGGAGGAGAAAATTCTGGGAAGTGGAAGGCTGAGGAGACACTGCCAGCTGCCACCATGACAAACAGCATGTGAAGATGCCGGTAAGCCACAAGCCATGTGGCAAGGTATAGATTTATAGAAATGGATTAATTTAAGATATAAGGACAGTTAGCAAGAAGCCTGCTATGACCATACAGTTTGTAAGCAATATAAGTCTCTGTGTTTACTTGGTTGGGTCTGAGCGGCTGTGGGACTGGCGGGTGACAGAGATTTGTCCTGACTGTGGGCCCGGCAGGAAAACTCTAGCTACATACTTTTGTGTTTCTTTTTCTCTTTCTGTTTTTCTCTTTCTATGGGACCTTTCAGAGATTGATAATAACTTCTAAGTATTATAATACAGTGAATTACTGATATAACAATTCCAAAACAAGATTCTTTATATTTTTGTGCAGAATTATTTAAGATGAAAAAACAGCTTTACATTTGGTCTCTTAATCAGTCCAGTCTTTTAATGCTGTTATTCTGTTGATAGTATCACTTGGGAGTATGGCACTGCCATCTGCCTAGCATCTGGCAAGAGCTTCCTGGCTACACAGCATAGAGGAAGCCACCCCTGGCAGTCAGAGGAATCATGCCAAGTATAAACGACCCCTTTTCACAAAGCCATGTTTATGTTTTTACTTGGTTTCATTCATGATTTTATCTGATCTTAATTCTTCCCAAAGCCCTCACCTTCAGTAGCACAGGGACTTGGATATTATGCTTATAAGAGATGAATCTTAGGAGTACACATTCAAAGTCTGTACCTGTGGGGCTAGAGAGATGGCTTAGCAGTTAAGAGCATTGACTACTCTTCCAGAGGACCTGGGTTCAATCCCCAGCACCCACATGGTACCTTACACAGACATACACATGGGCAAAACACCAATGCACATAAAATAAAAATAAATCAATTATTAAAAATCACACATACATATAACTGAAATCAACAGAAAAAATGTAGAAGATATATTTGAAGATATACATATAAAAGGTATAAGATAAGTGATCTCTTTGTCTAAGTTTTTAGTATTTATGGATAATGAATTGAAAGAAATATATTTCTCCAAAATTTTTTGGCAGTTTTGAAACAGTTTTAGTGAATTTGCTACTAGAATGAGAAGAGCTTACATACTGTTTACATGGAAGAAATAACTTTGCAATTTGGACTTTTCTTTTCCTGACCTCTGCAATTTCTCTATTCACATAAAATAAAACATCCTTTGACCTTCTGATGATTTTTGGCTTTTGAATTATTTTGCCCCCCCCCATTTTTGAAGAACAGTTAGTTTCTGGTAATCACTGTGTGTATTGTTGCATAGTAACAGAATCCTGCTAAAGCTGCAGTAGATATGGTGACTTACATTAGTATTTCATTCCACTAATAATCTTTAATTTTCTTCTTTTCCAGATTTGACTAACAATACAAAATAATAAGTGCTAATATATCATTTCACCCTAAATTATCTCTGCTCCTCCATATCAGAAATGAAAGCACAGTGAAATTAACTTTGTGATTCATTCCCCAAATTTTAATTAACTCAAAATTATAGTTACTTCATTTACAAACTCAGAATACAATTTTAGTCTTTCTGTATTACTTGGGTATAAGTAAAGTATCAATAGTCAGTGTCCATGCATTCCTTAGGATGCAGTTGTATTCTCTGTTGAGAACAACACACAATAACAGTGTGCATGGCCTTGTTTTGGGTTTTTAGCTCCGTTGTTCTCACCAATCAGGGACAATCACAGTGTTCACTGTTCTGTGAATTAAACAGTTCATATTGTTTATGTCATGTTCTTCTTACCCTAGAACTCATCGATTTTCTCCATAAAAATAAATTGTGTTTTACTTACTTAAATGGAGGATTTCAATTGCTGTTAATGTAATGGCATTTTGATGTTCTTTGTTGAGGAAGACAAAGCTTAAAATGAAATGGTGCATATTCAAAGGCAGGTCCACTTTGCAGAAGTGATTAGATTCAATGGCTTGTCCTTAACTGCAAGATCCCTTCTTATGCACACTAGATGGCCTCTGGACGTAAAGCTTCATTACATAGTGATAATTATCATCAAACTGTTACTGAATATAAAATGTCATTCAACAACACTATGTGATCATTATGGCTGCAACTTTGGGTTGCTCTTACTGATTACAATCACAGTTTAAACAGGCTGTACTACTTCAGAGAACTGAGACCAGCCATTGTGATGGCTTTGATATTATCTAGAATCTAGTTTGGTCAATCAAGTCTCTTCCTTTGAAGGAAAAATAAGCAGTTTTAATGCACAAAGAAGACAGTGGCCTCAGTTTGAATTTAAACTTTACCCAGTCATGTGTAATTCTGAACTGATATGACTTCCTTAGCCAAAATTTATTTTTAACATAAAAGAGACCTGAAAATTGGGTAGCTGTATACCTAATACAGTATGCATAAAGTAAGAGCACACAGGCCATAGAACTTGTGACTCAACAGGACCACAGCATGGCCAGGCTGTAACTGCTCAGCAGAGAGCTGCTTTACATGTGATAGCTATAATCTAAGCAGAAATATTTCCCCTTAAAGAGAATGCTGAAATTTCAACCACATAGTCATCTATGGAAGACAAAAGTAGTTTCACAAAAGAAAAGAACAGCAAGTTAGGTGATTTTCTTGTTGGTTCATATCTGGTTCTGTAGCTCTTCAGATTAGAATGGCTCCTATATTCTCTCCTCATGCAGAAGTCAATTACAAACTCAGTTTATAGCTTACTAGGTAGTAGAGACTTTTTATGTCTAGAGTATCAAATACTGATATCCTTCTATTGTTGTATTTCATTAAACAATACAACAAAGCACAATTTAAAAATGAACAATAAAGTACAATGACACATGTCAGGGGAGAAGTGGAATGATCACCAAAGGAAATGGTTCTCAAGATGCTCATGAAACAGAAGCATACTTGGGGTAACTGTTTTCCTGTGCACTAGTGGGTAAAATGACCCAATGGTTGCTCTTAAGAAGAAAAGTGAATGAGATATTTAGACAGATGGTTAAATTTGAATCCATGCAGCCTTCCTGTATCAACACAGGGTAGTATAGAGGCTGTTGTATTCTTTCCTGTCCTCAAGCTAACTATGATGTCAACAAAATAAATTTTGATTTTGTTCTCAGAAGGATGTGCCTGTGAACCATAATTCTGTTAAATAACTAAAATATTATTTTTGAAATATATCATGTATTAAAACTTACTTCATAGCTTGAAAAAGAGTGCTTAAGCAACTTAGCAAGATCCTGTCTTGAAACCAGAGATGGCTGCTGATGTATCTCAGAAAGAGTACTTGCTGAAGCATGTACAAGAGCTTGAGGTTAATGTCAAAAAAAAGAAGAAAGAAAGAAAAGAAAAGAAAAGAAAAGAAAAGAAAAGCAAAACAGTCCCTCTTCATTGTGATCATGGACCCAAATATATTTCTTTCTTTGTGAAATCTACCTATAACCAAAGACTATAAAGTCAAGTATAATGGCAAATATCTGAAATCACAGTATTCAGAAGCCTGAGGCAGGAGGATCAAAAGTTCCAGGTCAGCTTGGAAACTTCTTCAAATCAAGCTAAACCAAACAAAAGAAAACCTTCAGATAGTACTCTACAATTCTAAAAAAATCTTCCTCAGACTAGCTTTCATGGTACCTGAAGGCACCATGAAAGCTTCCAAAGAAGTAGCAACCAACAGTTCTACCCAACCATGATGTCTAAGTCTATATGGCTTCAGATGATCCATTGTACATAAATGATCATAGAGAAAAGAAAGAGTTTGAAAGGAAGTAAGAAATGAAGACATAGATTTAAAAAAAAGAGGGAAAAGAGAATGTTCTCCCAGTTAAATGAAGTCACTGTTAACGTTCATATCAAAGAACAGGACAAGTGATATATGAGAAAAAATGAGAGTCTAATTTTACTCATAAGCATAGTTGGAATATCATGAATAAAATATTAGCAAACTAAATCCAGTCAGGTATAAATATTTATGTCTTTCATAATCAATATAAGTCTATTCCAGGAATGCATGGTTAGTTTAACTTTAGACTGTCTATTATTATAATTCCTCCAATGAATATATTAAAAGAGAAAATAGTATTGCATTTCAATATATTCAGAAATATTTTCAATAAATATAACTTTGACATTTTCATTTTCAACAGGCTGGAAATACCTGGGTTTCTTTAATCCTATGTATTAGCTACTTTCCTTGTTGTTGAGCAAAAAAATTCCTGACAGAGCAACTGAAGATAAAAAGGATTTATTTTTTCATAAAGGTTACAGGAAAACAGTCTATCATGGCAAGAAAGGCAAGGAGAATGGAGCAGCTTGTCCTAGCGTGCCATGCAGAAAGCAGAGAGAGAATAAATATTTGTGACCAGCTGGCTTTTCCTTTTCCCTTTTCCATTCAGTCCAGGAGACCTGCCTATGGGATAGTGCCTGAAATATTGAGCGTGGGTCTTCACTCTCAGTTCAGCCTCTCTGAAACATCCTTCCAGGCTCACCTAGAGTTATGCCTCACCAATGTCATGCACATCTCTTAACACAATGGAAATGTCTACCTGAATCCTTTAACAAAATCATTATTTTTGGTGAACATTAAAAGAACTACTTTTATTGTCATACCAAAACCAAATCAATCTACTAACAATTTCTGTCCTTAAAATTCTATTGAAGCAAAGTGACTATAAAAAACCAAATTAAGATTGCAGACATCTTTAGAGAACCACCTCCATTCTTTCTTTTACTTTCTAACTAATTCATCTGCAGTATGTGAGTGTGTGTGTGTGTGTGTGTGTGTGTGTGTGTGTGTGTGTAAAAAATCCTTTGCATATGTAGCAATTCTATTTTATTTACTTATTGTTGAAGAAAATATACTATAAAGTTTAGCTGGGCTTTATAGTCTATCTTCATCCCTAGAAAATACCTAACAGAAGAAACTGTGCCACATATAGGGAACAGAAAATATATTCAAATGTTTTAAAACTGCACAGAAGTGAACAGTCATGTGTCTGCCTGACCTGAGGATACTTCCTTTATACCCACAGTGTCCTGGCATCATGAGTTGCTTCACTAAAGGAGATGCAACATTCACTCATTTACTCAGACATTCAAATTAAACATGTCACCTATTCTATTATATTACCTATAATTTTAAAAGCTGGGACACTCCTACTTTTCAACAGAATGTGTTTTCATCTATTTGTAATATTTGTATGGTTTGGGGGTAAAATTTGATACCCCTCCATGCTCTTCTTCACTTATTTAGCAATGTCCATTGCATTATGTAACTTGATTCATGTAGAAATATTGACAAATTTTTAAAACGAACATAAATGACTTGGTGTGTCCTTCACTCTATCTTTATGTGGGTTTTAATGTACTAGGCAAGCATTGCTGACCTGGCATCTTCACTGTCAGCTTTTGTTTTCTATGAAGAACCAGTTTTAGTGTGTCCCAGATTGCCAGAGCTTTAAAATTCCAGACACAGGAAATATTCACATGAAAATTTAATCTACAAGATAATTTTAAACCAAAAATCTAATTATTTTGATTAAATAAACATGTTGAATGAAAAAATACTCCAAATGTATTTTGTCAAAAATGCAAGGCTGCCTTGTTGTTTCTGATACCATTCATGCTGTCACCTTTAATTTATGCTGTTTGAATGTACTCTGCCTCAGGTTCCCAAAGTGATTGCTTTGCCCTGTTAAATTCAGTGCAACAAAACAGTTAGAAATAATTGGAATTATTAATATAGTTTTAAAATCATTCTTCTTATCTTTGTCTTTTAGTAATCAAAGATTAAACTCATTCTCCAAATTAAAGTGTATATACTTGGATCAATATTTCTTGTTTGCTTACTTTGTATTTACTTCATTCTGCAGTTGTTTTGCCTGAACTGTTGGATGCATTGGTCCCTATGATAATCCTCAAACTTAAAGACATTATGAGACACATTCTCAGAGTTTGAGGTAGAGTGACTGCACCATATCATGTTCAAATGACCTTAAGAAGAGTTAAATCTTCTCCGAGCCACAAATTCCAACTCTAAGCTGTTTATAAGGATCAAAGTCAATATAAAATGAAAGGGACTGTAAGGATTAGGCAGAAATGAGCCAGCAAACAGGAAGGAAAATGAAATCAAGCCTTAAGATACTACATAAATAGCAGAATATAATGTAAATTAACTAAGGTTAGATAGATATGGGTCATCTAACTTTGAAAGTTGTAGTTAATACATAAATGTGATTTCTCATATAACAAAAAAACAGGTGTTAACATATAATATGCAATAGTTCTAGAAATGCATGAAACTTAAAGAAAATGGGAGAGTTCACTTATTTATAAACATTTTCTAGAACATGAAGCTAACTTATTTTTCTACAAGGAAGGAAGGAATGTGGTTGCCATAATATGTCAATTTTAAGTTACATGCTGCATTTTGGAAACTATTAATAACTACAAAAATTAAAATATGTTGAACAGATATTATCTAATGAATAAAACTCAGTTTTCAAAAGCACAAGTAGTAAATGCTCTAACTTATCATTTCATTACTTTAAAACTGAAAAAGTAATACAAATTAAAAAACATTAGAAAGAAGAAATTTTACTTTTTGACAATTACTCTCATAAAATGGTGTTTAATTCAGTAGCCTTATCTATGTATGCTTGGATTCTGTTGATGAACAAGAAAACCTATTCATTGCTGGGTGGAGCTGATAGCTTGGGAGAGAAGAGGGCACTTACTTATTCACTTATTTACCTGCTCATCAAGAAGACAAGCATCAAATACTCAAAGGTAGGAACACCCCAAGACAAGCCACACAAAACAGTGACTTAAATATTTGAACACATAAAAAGAGAAAATTGATATAAAACAGTTTTCTGGAAACTAAAATCAGTAACATGGGATTTATGTGTCAAATTATATAAAACATTAATCAAAAGTACATGAAATAAGAGTGAGTAGTGTAAAAAATTAAATTGTTGTATGAAGAGGCTTGGCATTAAGTTGATTCTAAATTCAGCACCTGTTGATATACTGTGTAGCATTTCTAGGCAGTCTGCTGCTGTGAGAGCAGTATCCAGCCACACATCATCACTGTTGTATGAGAGCTACAAAAAATGTCTAAAGAAGTATGGCTTTGTAAAATTCTTACACTGATGAAGAACTCATTTTTCTGTCACATAATCCACAGAGAACAAATTAGATAACTGTGGTGGTATTGTGTTCCAAAATATTGTGTACCTTAATAAAGTTATCTGGGGTCAGAGACAGAACAGCCACAATATTAAACATAGAGGTTAGGCAGTGGTAGCATACGCCTTTAATCCTAGCATTCCAGAGACAGAAATCCCTCTGGATCTCTGTGAGTTCAAGGCCACATTGGAAACGGCCAGGCACGGTGATACACACCTTTAATCCCAGAAAGCCACACCTTTAATCCCAGGGAGTGGTGGTAGAAAGCAGAAAGGTATATAAAGAGTGAGGACCAGAAACTAGAGGCATTTGCCCTGGAGAGGCATTTGCCCTGGAGAAGCATTTGGCCTGGAGAAACATTTAGGCTTTCAAGAAGCAGCAGTTCAGCTGAGACCCATTCTGGATGAGGGCTCGGGGCATCCAGTCTGAGGAAACAAGATCAGCTGAGAAGTTGGCCAGGTGAGGTTAGTTGTGGTTTGTTCTGTCTCTCTGACCTTCCAATGTTCACCCCAATACCTGGCTCAGGTTTGATTTTATTAATAAGAACTTTTTAAGATTCATGCTACAGATAACCTAAAGTTTAGAACATCACAAAAGAAAAAGAGGCTCTTTTAGGGGCAGAGTCAGTCAAAAAAGTCTGATAAGACATGTTAAAGGTTCTGGATTCTGATATTGAGTTAATGTTGGGCTTTGGGGATATCTGAGGAGGATACAGATATGGTCCGATGTAAAATTAAGATGGATGCTGAATAGAGAGAGTGTGAGCCACTGGACAAGCTGATTGGGAGCTTTGGCAGAAAGATGGAGTGTGATGGTAAGATCCCATGATGGAGGTCAGGGCTTCAGGGGAAGATGGTAGGAGCAGGCTGAATGATGTTCCATTATCTGAATCAGGAGAACTTTGACATGATGGCCATCAGACATCAACCTAGCATTAAAAGAAAACCTTTTGGAACACTTTTTTGTCTTCAGATCTCAGAGTATAATGGAAGGGGAAATGAGGAGTAATTAGGGTAGGATGCTGATGCGTTGATGGCCTGGGTGGGAAGCACAGCCTATCGTCACCCTGGTGTGTGAATCATCAAAACAGCATCAACCCTGTAGCTACAAGTCAGAGCTTGTGTAAAATGAGAAAAGTTGAGTTTCCTTGGTCAAAATCTAAGGAGAATCAACAACTAGGAGATTTGAGTTAAGAAGTCTATAAAGAACCAGGGCAGAATGATCAGTGAACAGTGTCAAGTAAATCTGCAGGAAAAGAATGTCTTGTGAAAGATACAGTCACTTTCCATTGGTGCCCTTCACAGTGGCTGTGCCAGCAGTGATGAGAGAAATCAGTATTACAGTGGATTAAAGCATACTGGGATTTTCAGTACATGTAGACAGTCTGTGTGAACCATTCTCTCAAAAAAGTATATGATTTTAAAGCACATAACCCAGAACCCAGGAAGAAATCATACCAAATTGAACTATACGTCTATCATGAAATTGGAAAATACAGTACTTAAAATAAATATTTATTAA
>CABHPH010152293.1:75855-94692 GCA_902168325.1 Peromyscus nudipes | reverse complement strand
GGATTTTGGATTTGGGGGCAGGGCTTGGAGACTGCAGGGAATCTTGGAGAAGGGGGGGCTTCCCGGTAGGGGTGGGGGTAGAAAGGGAGCCTGCCCGCTGGCCAGAATCTGGGGCCAAGGTGAGCAGGTCTTCCCAGGGGTGGCTGGCGCCCAGGGATGGGATCTAGGGTAAGGGCGGGCACTCACCTTTGTCCAGAAGGGAGTAATGGTTTTAAACATGCTATTCAAGGACATTCTCTTTTCTTGGGAAGAACAAAGCATTCCAAAACAATATAAAGGAACTGTTAATTCAAGATGGACCACTGAACACAGACATCCATTTCCCCACGTTCAAATAACAGAAAGAGGTTTGGAAACTGAAGTAGCCTCATAGCGTAGGAACTGTTGATGACTTTCCTAGATCAGGTTAGGCGGAGGATGTCCCTCCACCCCTGTGAAGGGTTATTGTCTGGGCTGGGTGTTTCCAGGTTTTTGGTGCTTTATTCCAACCATGAAAAAGTGCTCAGAGATTGTAAAGTGGCAACAAAAAGCACTTTTCACAAGCAAAGCCATAGTGAAGATCAGGCACCCTGGAAACACGGGCTTTGGGTATCCCTTTTTGGGGAAGAGCTGGTTGCCAGAGGTGTAGCTTGGATAGTTCTTGTTTGATTGAGAGGTTATGTAGCCTTTTCTCTACTGCATATGTTGTTTTCCATCATGCATCTGATTTTTGTCATACGCATACCCAATTATGCACAAGTATAAGATGGTAAATCGGAGACTGTGGTGGTTGAATGAGGAATGTCTCCCACAGGCTTGGTATTTGAACACTTGTTTACCACCTGGTGGCACTGTTTGGGTCACAGTGCTGTGACCAAATACCTATGAGAAGCAACCCAAGGGAGGAGAGGTGGGATTCTCCTTTGAGAGGATACAGTCCATTATGTCAGAGCAGGCTGTGCAAAGGACTAGCTCCTGTACAGGCAGCTGGTCCATGTCTCCACAGATCAGGAGGCAGTTTGAGAGAAATGCAGGTGCTCAGCAGGTCTTGTCCTCCCTTGTCCTTTGCATTCAGTCTGAGACCTCAGCACCTAACATTTTCCACTTAAAAGTAGCAACAGAACAGCAAAGTTCTGAGTGATTCCAAGTGATTACAAAAATAAAACAATCAGTAGGATGCTTGTGAGGCAATCTTCTGATATTCTTCTAGGAGAGGGAAGAGAAGGACAAAACTCAAGAAAAATATGCACACCATGTCCCATGCTGCCAAATGTTGCAGCCAGCAGCCATGTGTAACTGATACAAATGGGGCCGGCCCTCAGAATGAGGCTAGTCCAAGGCAGGGTGTACTCCAATGACAGGATATTTGTCAAATTTTAAAGCTGTAATATGAAATATATTGAGAATATTTTATATTAAGTGGTGACATAGTATATTGGATAAAGTTAGAAAAACAATATATTAAAATAACACGTCATTAAATTTATTTTCTGCCCTTCTCAATTTTGCATGGTGAGATATGCATACAATCCCAGTACTGGGGGGATAGAGACAGGAGTTTGAGCCCAGCCAGGGTTTCATAGCAAGATCCTGTCTCAATAACCAAAGAAGAAAATAGAAAAGGAAAAGCTGAAGTTCCACATGCAGCTCACAGTTGTGGCCCATACCATCTTCCTGTTGGATGCTGTTGAGGGGGGCATGGGGAAGGAGGAGATTACCCAAGGGACAGAAGTTAAGTTTCTGGGGCTAATTAAAACTATGAGTTTTGAAAGTTAAAAATCTCACTGAGAAAGGGGACTATTACAAATGGCAGGGCTCTTATCCAGCAAAAGAAAGGTGACAGATACCCTCAGAGCCACACAGAAAAACCAGTTGCAAAGGCTTCAGACCTGCTTCCTTCTAGACTCTGCAGGAGATAACTACCAATTTCAAGTGACAGGGGAAACTCAGTGGAACTTTAAAACTTGCTGCCCAGTAAGTCAAGAATGAGAAGATGAAAGATGTGTTTAGACATGACGAAGGTTCAGAAAGTTTCTGCTTCAGACCATTTCCCAGGGAGCTGTGTAAAGATGGACATCACCAAGCCAGGAAAGGAAAAGATCTCCCATGATAGAGGCATGTGAGAAAGGAGGAGATCTCCCATGGTAGAGAGATGTGGGAAAGGAGATCTCCCATGGTAGAGAGAGGTGGGAAAGGAGGAGCTATGGAATCAGGTCAGAGACCACTTGGAAGTAACTCTGAGCCATGCCTTTAAGTTAGGACAGGGAACACACACTTACATAGACAAGTGGGTTATCTTCAAGTAAAACCAGAATGGATTTGAAATTACCAACACGACACAGAAATAGGTGAAGCCAGTTCTGCTCTGGGGTGAAAACCATGCTTCTTTTCCTGAGAAGGAAAAATGAGGTGCACACTCTACAGGATGGACACACACACACACACACACACCACAGACTATGAAGATTATGCAGTTTGATATGTCAGAGTAATGAAAATGTCCTAGATCTTTGGAGGAAGAACTTCCTCCCCTCCAGCTAGATGATGGGGGACCATCTGTCACAGAGGGAAGGAACTATAGCTTTAAATTACTACATAACTAAGTCATAATAATGCAAACTGTATTTATTAGTTTTAATTCTAAGACTGAACCTCTAGGCAGTGGGTGCTGTGAAGACTTAATCATGGAATCTCTCTGTTACTTAACAATACAGAAACTAGTATATCTGGTGGTCCATGGGAAGTGGAAGGAAAAATTAAATTGTAAAGGAACAATTCAATGCCTGAGACTCCAAGCTAGTGTTAAGCAACTTGCATACAATAGTGATTTCACAGCCTCTCTTGAGGGACCATCAGTTTTCATGCAGGTTGCTAGGGCTGGGGTATGACCAGATGCTTGACTTAAAGGATGCTGGGCAAGAGAGATCCTGTGAAGAGGGTCTAGACCCACATTTCCTTCCAGGAGGGAACCAGCAGCTCCATAACCCAACCCCACGCCCAAGTCTCAGTTCATAAACACATCTATGCCTCTTACTCATCATCAAAATTGTGACTTGAGAACCAAAACGCCATAAATTTAAACCCCAGGAAAGCACAGAACTTCTGCTCTTCCAACCTGACCTTTGTGTCATTTCAGCATCACCAAACTCCATTTTCCACTTGAGGAAAACATAGCTCCACAGAGCAGGGGCCACTTGTGTAAGAAAATGAAGAGTTTTATCAACCCCAGAACAGTCTGTTTCAGGATGAAACCAGGTTCCTTGGTTCATTTGGTTTGTATTCAGTTTGCATTCTCCAATATCATGTTTTTTTTTTCTGTGATGAATAGCTTATTTTGAAGGTAATCTTTTGTAGTCCTCAGAACAGGCATTTAACACAGGGCTTTGGGTTCCTGGTGTATCTGCTCTGGCCACTGCTGAGCATCACAACTGTGTCTGGGCACCCTGAGAACCAAACTATTTTGAAACTCACAAGTTTGTATCCAAACCAGATCATTCTCCTGGCTCCCACTGCACTGGTTCCCTATTTCAGACTTAAATTGCTCCATGGACTCTCACTCATTCTTAAGGCACAAAATTTGGACTCCCACTTGCTCTCACAGTCCCTCAAGGCAACAATGATGTACAGGCCTTGTCTTCGTCTTGCTGTGTGTCCTGCCTATTACTGACACCACTTGGTCTAGCTCTCATTTACCAGAATCATGCTTGGGCTTCTAGGACATTTGTATGGATGCCTACTTACTGCTTTTGCTCATTAAGGAAAAACTGAGTTGTGTTTGTAAGTACTGTTTCCCTTGTTAGGCATTGTTGGAAAATCTAATTTTTTCTGCAGCTGTTTACTCCTGCATCCTTTTCTTCAACCATCATACATTTTTCAGTGGCTGGACACCTAATGAGACAGTCAGAAGATGTCTCCAAGCGATTTGACTTCCCAGGCTGTGACATGCCTGGCTTGGATTTTCAATTAAAAGAAAGTTGAAAAGAGAGAGAAGAAAGCAAGCAAGTAATTAAGTAGCACCAGGGTCTTGGCAGAAGTTGTTAAATGAATTATTTAATGAACCAGTTTGATGCAAGGAACCTGGCTCCCCTGGCTTTCACTTCCTGTGTAGCCTGGGTGGCAGCTTCCTGGGGCTTTGTTGTGTGCTCACAGGAGGGGCCGCCGCATCTGTGGGGACATGAGGAATCTGCCAGATGAATGCTTTGTAGCACAATGTGAGCTGGGCAAAGGCTCTGCTTGGAAATGACCTCCCTGTAGAAAGAGGCTGTGTCTGGGAATGCCTGATAGACCAAGGGAAGATGCAGAAGAAGTGGCTTTCTTTAAAACAAATGAACAAAAGACCCCATCTCTATACACACACACACACACAGACACACACTCTCCTCTGCCTGTGTGTGTGTGTGTGTGTGCTTGTGTGTTCGCACACGTGTCCCTTCTCTGTGTGTAGGAACACATGTGTTTAGGTGTCTGTGGAGATCAGAAGCAGACCCCTGGAGCTGGAGTTACAGGCAGCTGTGAGCTGCCTGATGAGGTACAAACTGAACGCAGATCCTCAGCAAGTGCGGCATTCACTCTGAACCACTGAGCATCTCTCTAGCCCCCAGGAAGGACTTTCTTTAACAAGCAGCCTGATATGAGTCCAGGGTTTCATGGTCCAATAAAACAGCCCAAAATGAGTAAGGCAGCACCTGGATTTCATTATTTCATGTTTACTTTCCCTCTTCTTTAGTTACAAATGCAAAACGCATTATCATACTCTCGGGCTACGCTTAACATCTGAGCTACCTGTTTAATTTGCAGCCTCTTGGGTCAAGCATGTGACTAGCAGACAATGGGAAAAGACATAGATATCAGGACGATCAGAAGCCACACAGGGCCGAGTTTGAGCAATGGCGCCCACTGTTTGGCATCTCAGCTGCCTCACCAGGAGCACCGTATATATGGCAAATCTTGCCGTTAAGTCAGAGAACGCTGTTTCAGTGTAGCTGGGATGCCATATGCCTGGGATGCCCAGGCAGAAGAGTGGTGAACACCTGCATCAGCATTTGTAAGCTGTCTTTCTGATCCACAGGGATGTAGTCTATGGAGGTAGGGAAGATAGGGCAGCAGGGAGGAGCTAGGATGGGGAGGCTGGCTGGCAACAATGCATGGATTCTTAGGAAGCACAACAGGAAGCAAGCAGGGTTGGGCTACAATGTCTCAAGGCCGACCCACAGTGACCCAATCTCCCCAGCAAGGCTCCACCTAGTAAAGAACCCACAAGTTTCTCAAACAGTACCACCAGTTAGGAACCAAGCACCCAAACACAAAAGCCTATGGGGGGATATTTTGTATTCAAACCAGAACAGGCCCACCGCATCTTCCTCTTAGCTTTTGATTTCAGATTTCTGCAGTTTCACATACGAGCTCAGAATCACCTTGAACCCTTCTCGTCCTTCTCAAGACTTGGCGTTTGTTAACACCTAACCACCAAATGAAGTAACAATCCCATAGGTCTCCCTGAAGGCAGCTATTCTCTTGCTGTGGTTTCCCACCTGCCCTGAGCCAGCCCCCTTCTGCCTTCCGTGCTGTTATAATAACCCAGTTGGCCCTCTGCTCTCGAGGGGGCCATTTCCAATGCATTTTGCACCTCTTATAGCTGTGTGTGGCCTGGATAACCCAGATGCTATTCCGTCTTCTGCTGAATCATTCATGTGGCCTCCCTTTGAACACTGGCTGGAGCCCCATCCTTCCAGTTTCCCAGCAGTCTCTGCGCTGTTTCCTTTTGCTTCCTGGCAAATACACTTTCAATTCAAGCTATTTTCTCTTTCCTAAAACACACCTTAAATCCCCCTCCTAAAATCTTATTCTCCTAAGCCCCCTTCAAAATGTCAGTTCCTTTGTTGGGCCTCATTTTTACCTTGAAGTAGAGCTATCTCCCTGGACTCTGAGCTTTTAAGATATTATTTTTTCACAGCCCTTTAAAAATATATCACTGAAGAGCCATTTTCCTCTCCCCCAGTGCAGTGTGAAATGATCCACCTAAAAGTTACAATGAAAACAAAATACTGAAAAATAAGATGTAGAGACTTGCAGGGCATTAACCCCTGATACTTGTTATTACACTCATCATCTCAGTAAGTCCTGCTTGTGGAACTCTGCACCAAGCCAGACGAACAACATTCATACACAGTTGTTCTCAGACTCGGATTTCCTCACTACAGGCAGGAGGCCACACTGCCCATACTGGCCTAGTTCTGTGGACTCTACTGGAGGAAGGAGTCCTTCAAGACTGGATCAGCCAATTATCACGGAGTGACAGTGAACTAAAGGTGTATTTCCTGCACATTCCCTACTGGATAAGTCATTGAAAGTGACATGAACTGGGTCTTAAAGCTTTTATCTTGACATGGAGTGTCCTGTAGTCAAGTGGGTCTTGAATTCATCATCTTCATCTCTCCACCTCCCAGTGCTACCATTTACAAATATGCACCACCACACTTGGCTCTCAGTTTTTATATCCCACACAATCCAGTGAAATGTCTCATGACTAATATTTTTGGAGTTATTGATAACATGAGTAACTGAAAGACTGACATGTATAGATAGAGATATGACAGTGATACACACAAAAATCCAAGAGGCATTTTACATCTCAGTGCTTACTTGGACTTCATTATGCATTTTTTCTTCTTGCTTCTGGTTTTCTTTTCTTCTCTGCTTAAATTAGATTATTGGCCTTTTTTTTTTTTAACCAGCACTTCCAGCCACAGCAAATAATTATGTTTTTACTGGGAAAACAAATTTTGGTAAATGAAGTCTGATTTCTATTAAAACTGGCATGTGGTAGATATTAATATCAAACAAGAAATGGTCTTTCCTTGGCTTTGGATATCTTATTTTCAATTTCTAATATTTTTCCACTAAAATTCTTAATGCATTTGTATTATACACCTACAGACATTTGTTCTCATGTACTCTAAGCATGTGTAGTTTAATAAATCTTTTCTGGTAGTGTAAAAAATGTTGGAGAATTGAATGTGCTACTTTCAGAGCTGATATTGTTAAATTATAAAAGAAGATTTACCAGACTTTTGAGGAAAGATGGTATAAAATCCAGGCAGGGAAGGAAATATTGCTGATACTCAACTCTTATCACAAGACAATCTCTGAATAAGAGGAATTAGCCCACAGTAATACCCCTCCCCAGGCATCCGCAAACTGGACATTCACAGCCAACAGAGATTTGGAGGTTTTACTTGGTTCATGAAGTAAGAGAAAAGAAATTAGAAGTTCTGAGAAGCACTTAGGTGGAGAACCTTTGAGTCAAAGGGCAGGAAGTGTTTTCCCTCTGGTTTTGTATTTGTTGCTGAGGACATCTTCCTATGTGCATGCTGGCCTTGACTCTGGGGCCTGCTGCCCCAGCATGTCTAGTGTTAGGATTACAGAAGCACACTGCCCTATCTAGCTCTTTCCTCTTCTAAAACCTTTTAATGAGGTTTCAGGCTAGCATACAAATTCATGGGTTTCAGTATGGCATCTTCACTTAGATGTGTTCCTATATTTTTATCTTATTTGCCTTGCCCTGCCCACCCCTAGGTCCCTTTCTCTACTCAAACTGATTTTCTTCTTCCAAGTAGTCCTAACTTTGGCTTTTTTTAAAAATCACATGTATTGCATTCCAATACTCCCATTTTACTTGAGACTTTCTCCTCCTTCCTGAAGCCCTTTCTAGTTTCATGATCTACACACACACACACACACACACACACACACACACACACACACACACACTAAATTTAGGCTCCACACCTGAGGAAAAAATGTGACATTTGTCTGCATCCGGCTTATTTCACTTAACATAATGATTTCTAGTTGCATGCATTTCCTGCAAATGTCAAGATTCTTCTTTACTTTTAAAATAGATTTTATTGGAAAGAGAAATTATAGATTTGCAGTAAAATTGAATGGTTAGCTCCAATCCTAGGGCTCCACTTGTATTGTGCTACTGTACTTTTGTTCTGTTAAAAAGCAGGGTAGTGGGGGCTGGTGTTTGTGCCCCCCCAAATCTCTGGGTTGCTAATCTCAGCTCACATATTTTTCTATTTAGCCCCACTTACCTTTTCATTAACTTTTTCATTATATATCTTGAATACATAAAATGTAGTATTTTTGACCTTCCGAACTTTGATTTACAAATAACTTCTGAAAACAGTTGTATAATCTGGGAAATATTTATGCAGTTTTCAGTCAAGTAGTGAACATGGCTAGAATATACATAATTTTTTAGTATGATGGAAATAGAGAGGAGGATAAATTTAGAGCACAATGACAAGTTGCCCAGGACATCCTACACAGCAATGATTGCATGCAGTGTGAATTATCTGTTCAGCTCTTGGGCAAAAGTTGAGCACTGACAATGATACATGTATTCTAGACGTGGTGAATGTTTTATGAGAAGATAAAATTACTGTGCATTGACAAAATAAGGTTCTTTTTATTTCCTTGGGAAGTTAATTCAGTTCTGATGAGTATTCTTATATTTCTGGAAGTTATTTTTGACACTGGCCACCAATAAAGACATCTCATCATTAATTATTTGGCAGTTTCAGAATTAATGCATTGTTAATTTGCTATCAGCTCCCGCCTCACTCTTCCTATCTTCCTTCCAATGATGACAATGAATCCATAGTTTTTTCATAAAATAATAATCATTTAAAACTATGCATATAAGCGAGGCATGGTGGCTTCCACATGCAGTTCTAGCACTCAGGAGACTGAAACAGAGGGATTGCCATGGGTTTGAAACTAGCCTAGGCCACATAGCAAATCTCAAGACAGCCTGGCTTCAGAGTAAAACCCTGTGTTAACAAACCAACAAATCACCCAAACACATTCATTGTAATCTTATGGTGGTTTTAAGATAGAATGAAATAAAAAAAAATAGAAGTTTGTCACATTTTTTGTTTCCTTTGTGTTTAGGAATGTTGTAGGAAAGATTAGGCTTTGTTTGTTTGAAAATCCCATTGTGAAGAAGGTTCACTGTATGTAACATTACTGTCAGCTCACCCCCACTCCTTCACCCTGGACATCATACATGTGATAAAGAAGTGTATTGTTCCGTGGATCAGACCAGAAAGCCTCTAAGATTAATTAGTTCAGTCTTTGATGATATTGTTCCTAGACTCTTACTATTAGGTTCAGGATAGAATCTTGAATGTTAGGGACAAGAGTGAAGATTTGCTATGGAATTAAGTTGCTAGGAGGTTGTTCTCAGCCACTGTCCCACGCTTCACAAAACCATATGCCTGGTGTCGCAGTCCAGGCTCAACTGCACTGTTCACGCCTCCTTTTTTCAGTAGAGAGAATAGTGTCACTTAATGCCTGTGTCTTATTTTCTTTGATACTGGTAGAGCAATGCTTAATTTCTCTTCCATAAATAGAAATACATATGGATTTAAAGAGATAATTGAGAAATCAATGATAATTTTGAATCACATAGTACTTGATTAATGATAACATAATATAGCCAAATTAAAAAATTTTCAACACCATTAACACTTCTCATTTCCACCAATAAAGCTGAAATCTAATAGAGAAAAATTCTAGGCTGGTAGTGCCAAGTTGAAAGCCAACACAATTCCCCAGTGCAAGACTGAAGAAGCCAATAACTTCTAAGCAGACGTCTATGGCTGAAATCTGAAATACGCCCCACAGTCTCGGGTTTTCACTTGCACATCCCTGGTATGTGCTCTTTTGAGATCTATACAACCAGTGGAAGGTGAGGCCTGGCTGGCAGAGATGGGTCACTGGGAGTGAGACTGTGAGACCTGAAGCCTGGTCCTGATACCATTCCTGTCCCTGCCTCCTCATCCTCCGATATGTGAGTCAGATGCACTGCCAGCTCTGCCACAAAGTCTACCCCATCAAAGGGGCCATAACCTCTGAAATTGTGAATGGAAATACACCTTTCTACCCTTAAGTTGCCACCATATTTCAACAAGAAAAGTAACTAACACACATATCAAAACAATGAACGATTACAATTTGAATCACTTGCTGACAAATGTCAGAGTTAAAGAATAGGTTTTAAAATTCAAAATTGACAGCAAACCAAATCCAGGTTTTAACTCACCATACCTACAAAATTAAAAAGACTTTCTGCCTAAATTAACTCAGTGTGTTTCATGTTTTTGTTATAAAACATCTTAATTTTAATAAGCCACAATTTGTACTGAATGCATTTGAGACTTTATAATATGTGGGCACGGGTTATGTAGGTTTCAATTCTGTTTTCAGTGTTTTATGCTCTATAAGACAATCTGCCAGGGCAAGAGGAGGCTGGCCCTGCTCCCTGAAAGCCCATATTCTGGAGCCAACTATTTTCACTTATACTGGCATCGGAGACAACATATGAATGCATGTAACTGGACATATATAACTGAGAAGTAGTTCTCCAAAATGAGCAGCCACAGAACTTGGTGGTATCTTGGTTCTTGGCTAGGTCCCCATGTCATGTGGGTATAAAGTCTACAGAGACATAGAGGCATGGTCTTTGTCTCCTTCATTCATGTTCCCTCTATCCTCCCACTCTATTTGCTCCCCCTCTCTTACTTTTTTCTCTTCTCTCCCCACAACCCTTTACTAAATTCACAGTTAGTTAAGAAATTCTTTCAGATGTGACAGACCTTATGAAAGTGTGAACCATGGCTTAAGTAAAGTCTTAGTTTTTAATTTAGAGTCAGCATATGCTACCTCCATTTGCCATGACACTGTCATTAGAGTAGAAAAAGAATGTTATTGTGGGCTCTAATAATCTTCTCTGTCTGCAAGTGACTAAATCCACAGGAACAATCTGTTCAAGTGTGATCTCTACCTCTCAATAGTGACATGACCATAGAAGCTGGTGTTTGTGTCTCAGTTTCTGAGATAACACAGTGCTAGCAGGGTTGCTATTCTCTCTGGGATAGCATAAAGGCCCCGGCAAGTTTTCTTATCCTTGGTAGGCTTTGGCTAAATAGTAGCTCCTTCCTGACCCCTCACCATTGCTGTCTCAGATCAATAATGATTCTTTGCTTCACTGGGCTAGAAGATGCCTAGAATAATGCATTGTTTCTGGGTGTGCCTCTTAAAACATTTCCAAAAGAGAGTAGCATTTCAGCTGCTGAACACTGTAAAACAGATGTTCCCCTCCACATGGGAGATGTCACCTAGTCCCAAACAGAACCCAAAGGTAGAGGAAGGGTGACTGCCCTTTCTCTAACTGATCTGGGATATCACCTTCTGTCCCTCTAGGTTCCTTGGCTTTTGATGAGATCAAAACTTGTCCTATTGGTCTCTGACTCTCACATCTTTGAACATGGGTTCAGACATGCCACATGTGTTCCTCTTTATCCAGCTCACACTCTTTGGTCTCCATAATTGCATTAATCTCTTGTAGCGTATGGTTGTATCTATCCTACTGGATCTGTTTCTTTGCAGAGCTCTAGTATTCCTTTTCCATCTCTTCCCTCCCTTTTTGAAGCCCTTGAGTGTTTTAAGGAGTACTAGTCAGGCAATCTGTGTTTGTCTAGTGTCCCATGGCTGGATGGAGATTATAGGCATAAGGAGTAAATGTCTAAAGATGAAGTGCCCTTCTCATCAGATCACACCGAAGATGACCAATTATGGCTGGTATTGACTGTGGTCACCTGAATAACATTGTCCATCTGTCTGGCTCTGATCAAATAAGAAGGGTCAACTGTAGATGTGATGGGGGTTAATCCCCCTGGAACTCCAAAACTTCTCATGGTGGCACTACTTGTATATATTTTGGCTTGTGGCTTCTGATTTGGGTATGGACGAGCCCAGTGTGTCATGTATAAAGCCCCAGTCTACACATCCAGAAACCAAAGTGGAGCTTGTCTATAAGCACATCTGTTCTTACTGCATAGTTCCATGGTGAGACAAACTGAGTTTAAATTTCCAGTTTCCATTTATGACATGATTTCCATCATATCCTCTATGGCAGGCAAGCCATGGTGATATCTGTTCTCAGAAATTAACACCAGCTTAGAAATTCCTCCATCTGATCTGTGACATCAGAACATGCTTCATTTCTCAATACAGAGTTATAGAAAACAGTGGTTTTAGTGCTCCAGGTCACATGACTCTGGCCTACTAGAGATTTAGTGGGTTGGTGTCGTACCACTCACATCTGTCTCTAAAGCTTGTTGCTGTTTCCTTGTGCCCCTCTTACCAAGCCGATCAGGTTTGCCACAAACAGTCATAGCTCATACCACTGCCTTGTCTTCTCAACAAACTCAATGTTGCTGTCAACAGAAGGCAGAGGAGAAAGTAATCCTTTCCTATAGCAGGGAAATAACCATTTAAAATTATAATTAGTTCAGTGACCAGATGAGTGGTTTATTTATGGCAGAAACAACAAGCAGCTGAAAAGAAGAAAATTGAAGCATATTTTTGTCCCTAGAGAAAAATACCCTAGAATATTCATTTTCATCTTCATATGCTTATTTTCCCCCCACTTTATTGAGGCATGATTGACAGATGGTGTATATTTAAGATGAAGACTACATACACATAGTGAAATGTTTATCACTAACACATCAGTCATTTTCCAGCATTGATTTCCTTTGTGGTGAGAGCTCTTTAAGTCTACCCTTTCAGCAGGTTTCAAGTGTGTGTTGTATCATTACTAACTACAGTCCAATGTCATAAAATAGGTCTGAAGAATTCAGTTATCTCCTAAGTTTGTGCCCTTTAATCATCCTCTCCCCCTTTCTCCACCCCTGTATCTGGTTATGAACCATTCTGTTTCTATGATGCTTTGTGAGTTGTTCCTAACAGTGATACATGTGTATTCCCCATATATTAATTATTTTTACCCTTTTCTTTGTATCATTTTTTTATGTCTTGGACACAATGTGATCAATGTCTTATTATATCAGCAGTATAATGCATAGATAGATATTTCAGCTTGGGCTGGAATATTCCTAAGTACCTGGAAATTTAGCAACATATTTCTGAAACATCAAAAGGTTAATCAAGAAACCAAAAGAAGAATGTAAAAATCTTTTTAGGCTATTAATATGGCATGCCCAATCTTATGAAATACAGGCATCTGAAAAGGAAGTTTGCAATGACTGAAAAAAGAAGGATATAAGAAGAGACACCTAACACAACCTTTCAGACAGCTACACAAAGATCACTCTAATCTAACACCAGCAGGAGCTTAACAGGCTAACATAGAGATAAGTAAGATAGAGCATAAAAGCTATAGAAAAAAATCTAGGCATCCAATATTGGCTCTAAAAATCTAAAAATGAGATTGATGCTTGTTAAAGTAACTAACACAAAAAGAAAACCTAAGAGATTAAAGTTAGAAATAAAAATAATAAATTAAACCTGACACCATGGAAAAGGAAAGTTTGGAGACGATTGTCAATATCTTGGGTAACTTAGAGAAAATAGATAAATGCTTAGACATATACAATTTACCAATACTGAATCATGAAGAGATAGAAAATTCATACAGAACATAATGAGCAATAATAATGAATCAGTAATTATAGTCTCCTATCAAATAAAAGCTTATGACCTTACTGTTTCAATCTACCAAACACATAACAAAGAACTCTATCAATCCTTTACAATACTCTTCCAAAAAGCTGAGGAGAATGCTTTAAAAATCATTCAATAAAATTTCAGAATACACACACAAAGCCTAGGATTTATGTTTCGGAGCTTTCTTTGTTAAACTACCTAGTTGGGAGAAGAAAAGAACCCATTACAAAAAATTATAAAGAATAAATGAGGTCCTATTTAAAGCACACAGTCAAGTATCTTGGTTTCTTTCCTTGTTGCTGTGATAAAACACCCAGACAAGGTAACTTAAGAAAGGTTTAATCTTCAGCCTACAGTTCATCATGGGGAAAGTCTAGGTAGCAAGATCCTGAAGCAGCTGGTCACGTCACATCCACAATGGGGAAGAAGAGACTGATCAATGCTTATGCTCAGCTCACATTCTCCTGGACTTGAGCCCAGGGGATGGTGCCACCCACTCTTGTGTGGGTCTTCTCACCTCAAATGACCTTACCGATATAACCCATCATGGTTTTGCCTGGAGACACCTGTGATTCCTGACTCTGTCAAGTTTACAGTCAATATTAAACATCACATTGAGTCAGTCCTTAGTATATAATACATACTTGATAGATGCTATCTAGGCTGTAATTATGCAATATCAAAAGTATTTATTTATATTAAACTTTTTAGTAATTTCATATTAATTAGATACATATCTTAATTCACTTAACCAATAAAATACGTTTTTATTATGTCTCTAAATTTACTCTTCTAGAAATAAATTTGATAAAAAAAATCCAGTGCATGGTATATGTAAAAGAATAAATGCATGTTTAAGTAGTAAGAATGAAAACTAATGCATTGTGGGCAGTTGGGCTCCCATTATTAGCTGTTGTGGTGAATTTACAGAAGCAGTTCACGTGATCATTTTCATGTTATCTGTATGAATTTGAGAATAGCTACAGAAATAGTTCTGGCTGCTCCAGCTTATGAGGAACGTTCCCACCTTCCTACATGGAAATCACTTTCCTTCTTTCCTTAGAAGCACAAGTGAGGGCTGGAAAGCTCTGTCACTTCTGATCCCTTAAAGGCTCCTTCTGTTGTTGAAGTCACTGTTTTCTACTGCGGGAAACAGATGAAGATTTCTAGGGTGCTGGGGTTTCTAGGAGAGGGTGTTGGCTTCTTTCAGGTGTGTGCTTTCTCCAGCACCTCAGGACTAAACCTGCACAAGAACTGTGGGAGCTGAGGGACATAAATTCATCTAAACTGTAGCAGAACAATCATTCAACTCCTTAGGGAGATATTTGATAATTTTTTAGTAGCTAAATCATAGAAAATGTGTGCTTTTGTGATTACTAGCTAGGGCTATGAATATAGATTGTTTCACAATTCTGAATACTGGCAATGTGCTGGCAATATCTTAATGATGGTGGTGGGTAGGGGTGAGGAAACTGGTTAATCTGAACTACTGTGGGGCTGCTTATTTGCTGAAATGGTCTTGATTTATTCTCAAGATGAATTGTGGAGTGGGACAAATCTTACTGTTAGATCTTCCATGGCAGCAGATATAAAGGGGGTGCCTCTGATACATACAAACAGAAGGTGCCCAGTCATCTTAGGGGTGCCTTTCGTTTCTAGAGGAGGGTTCTGTCTAATGACTAATACTGAAAGCCTTGCATGGACAAAGATATATTTCCAAGTGGCAGGCATGATAATGTGGTGATATACTGTATACTCTAATAAAATTTGCCTGAAGATCAGAGAACAGAACAAGCTACTAGATTAAACATAGAGGCCAGGCACTGGTGGCACACACCTTTAATCCTAGCACTTGGGAGGCAGAGATCGTCAGGATCTCTATGAGTTCAAAACCACCCTGTATTACATGAGATTGATTCAGTCTAGGAGAGAAATAGAGCCAGGCAGTGGTGGCCCACATCTTTAATCCCGTACTTGGGAGTCACATGCCTTTAATCCCAGCACTTGTGATCTCATGCCTCTGCTACTAGTATTGGGGAAGCACACATGCCTTTAATCCCAGCACTAAAAAGGAAATAATATGGCTAGGTGGAGAAAGGTATATAAGGTGTGAAGAGACAGGAACTAAAGGCCTTTTTAGCTGGAGCTTTTTTGGCTGGAGAGCCTTTTGGCTGGAGGCCTTTCAGCTAGAGGCCTTTTGGCTAGAATGTCCATTTGGCTGAGGACAGAGAGACATTCAGTCAGAGAATTTGTGGAGTTGGCGAGGTGAGAATTAGCAATGGCTCGTTCTTTTGTCTTTCTGATCTTTCAGCATTTACTCCAATATCTAGTTCCAGGTTTTTTATTGAAAGATCATCTACTACTTGAGCAACATCTGGCGTTCAACTTTTGGGGCATAACTTCACAAAAAAGCCGCTAGAATTCAAGCAACATGATAACATCTGCTCAATTAAGGAACATGAGAAAATACATGTTTTGTTTGGTGTTTGTGAGCAAAAAGGCCATCCTGGGCTAGAGTGAAGCTCTATCTCAAAACAAAATACATATAAAATGAGATGAAATAATAAAATAAATGATACGAGATCCTGGGCAAAGGAATAAGAAAGGTAAGAAAACCTGACAAGACCATATGTTCCTACGTAAGTACCACTGCCAACAAAATAGGTCAGCACACACTGAGTGGAATTCTTTCACTTGGCTCATATGGAAGCACTGAAGAAGGAACGTGGGTCACTCTGTGCTGCATGAAACACTCTTGGTGAAGATGGGCAACTGAAACTCGACAATGCTTAAAACAGGACGACTTGTCCACAGGGCTATGCGGACAAATGTGCAGACCACAGAAGATGGGGAGGACATGCCGACTTCCTCCACACAGACCATAATATCTACCTTTATGTTAAAGGACTGGGTAGGGCACTGTGAAGTGGAAGCCTCACTGGGAAGGTCTGAGATTCTTGAGGGCTTCCAGAACAAGAACACAGAAGAAGTAAGACTGCCTGGGCCCTTGCGGCAGTCATAGAATACTGACCGGTAAAGAAGAGAAGGAAGAGTGTTACAAATGGAGGAGGCTGCAGACTCTTACCTCTATATTGATTAAGCCCTAGATTGTAATATATACCATTAAATTAACCATCTCTCATGATAGGGGTGTGGCGAGAAGTCTTAACAATAATGTTTTTATCAGTATTTCCTGTCCATCCAGATGCAGGAAATACTAAATAAATTGTGAAGACACAAACTCATCTTGGAATTTAACCATATAAGAGTAAATTATGTGGTATAACACAATCTTTCCAGGACATGGGCCTTGAGAAGCTGCACAGGGCTTAGTTCCCACAGTGGCTGTGGCCCCTTTGCACAGGTCTTAGTTCCCACAGTGGCCGTGGTCCCTTTGCACAGGGCTTAGTTCCCACAGTGGCCATGGCCGCTTTGCACAGGGATTTCCCCTGCATCTTATCAGTCAGATCTTGGTAAGCAGAGACCTTATGGGGGAGAATGCTGGTTGAGTGAGTGCTGCCCCTTAAAGACTAGGATGGATTTAAACATCACTGCCATGTACGTTTTTCTGGACTAGCTGGAAAATCCAGTTGGCTGTGTCTCCTAACTTTAGAGGGAGCAAGGAAGTTCAAGCCTCTTATCAGCCTGACATTGATGAACAGAAGATGTGGGTGCCATGTTATAAGAATGAAAATTGGATTACTTTATGTAAATATATGTAGAAGTATATAAATAGAAATATATTTACATGTAATATAAATATATAATATAAACTATAAAATAAAATATAAATCTGTAATAGTATATTGTTGTTATAATAATAATAATAATAATGAAAACAGTCGTTTCATTTGCTTTGCATGTTTTTGAGACTTATTCTTATTTATATCTCAGTGGTTCATTCCTTTTAGTTTTAAACTAATTAATACTACCCTGTTGTGTGGACTAACTTGCAACTCATCAGTTTAAGAACATTTAGATTATTTCATTTGGGGACTTGTGGAGTTTGGGGGCACTTAGGATTGAAGCTGTCTGAGCAGTCTTTAACAATTATTTCTGTGAATATAGTTCTTGTTTTTGTTTTCTTTCTTGTGGGTAAATATTTAGGAATGGAAGTTTTCATTCTCGGTGAAAACACTTAGGTTTTAAGGAAGTGGTCAAACATTCACGAGTTGACTGGACCCAACTTGGTCTTGCCTTTTTCTATTAATCACACCATTCTGGTGAATTTGAAACTGAATCTCACTAGAATTTGGTTTGTGTTTCCCCTGTGGTGGTAGCAAAGTTGAGCTTCTCATGTGAGTGTTTCTTTTCCCACATATTTATGGTGAATTGTGAACTTGCCCTATAGCTTTTATCACAATGTCTGTAGTTGATATCTGTTCTGTCTATGACCTTGAAGCACCACCCCTAGAGATGTAGCAGGTAACAGTCCTACCTACCCGACCTTGAAGTACCCGCCCCTGGGGTAAGGCCTCAGGGCTACCCTTAAGACCTGAGATGTGCATACACAGCTCTCTTGTTTCCCTTATGGGCTTGGATGCTAGGAGGACTCAGATGGAAGAACAGTGTGGGACTGTACCTCAGCTTTCCAGGACCCTACAATAAATCTCCTGTTTTGTAGTGAGTCTTCTTTCCTCACAAATTCCTTTACCCTTTCAGCAGACTTCATGGATTTCTCATAATGTCTACTGATGGTTGAGTTAGAGGTGTTCTTTGCATATTATGGTCATACATCACTAGTTGAATACACATACTGCTCTTGCACACTTTCTATTTTCTCAGAGCATATGTACTAATCCTCAGTGACTTAGTAATCTTTTCTTTTATGGTTTGTACTTTTTGTTTGTTTACTAAAATTCCTTTACCGTTATTTGAACATAAAGGTTTTCATTTATTTTCTTTTCACATACTCACATTTTAAAGTTTGTATTCTCAATTCCTCACTCCTCCTTCAAGGGACCTTTTGATAGGCCAGGGCTGAACCCCAGCAATAGGCTCCAACAAATGGCGCCTGAACAGGGACCTTGAATATGGGGGTCCCCTGGCAAAAGAGCACCCCAGACAACCTTGAATATGGGGAATAAAGTGAAGAAACACTGCAGGTTGAAGTAAGCATGCTCGAATAATTAAGTGGGTGCAGTGATTTCTTTTCAGGAGTAAAATGTAAATATAAGGCAGAATAATAGTAGACAGCTCTTTAAAGATATTTTCAAAATCGCCAGATCTAAAGTTAGGCTAAAGCAAGTATCTATCTATCATCTATCTATCTATCTATCTATCTATCTATCTATCTATCTATCTATCTATCTATCTATC
>CABHPH010152293.1:40856-75845 GCA_902168325.1 Peromyscus nudipes | reverse complement strand
ATCTATCTATCTATCTATCTATCTATCTATCTATCTATCTATCTATCATTTTCTATCTACTAAATTAGGTCTAAAGTTGTAATATAAGGAAGTCATAGAAGTTTTTGTGAAGTCTGAGAAATGTAGGCTTAGGTATAATGGAAAACAACTTAGAATAGAGCAGGTTTTTCTGAGTGTGGGACCTTGGATGCAGACACATGGCAGAGAATAATAAAGCAGCATCTGGGACAGAGCACACACTGCAGACTTGGCAGTCTGAGAACAAACAGTGGCTTTGGAAAGTGTTGGGCCCCATAAGGCCTGGGCATGAGGCCCAGTGTAACTTCCTGAGCCTAGCTCAAGTTTGGTGACCTGTCCTTGGACATGACTTCCGAATATGAGTGACTCAGCACTACCCAACCTAGAATTGCCTCTGCCCAGTAACTGCTGAGATGGCATCATCTCAGTGGCCTGCTATCCTCACCCCATCCCCCCATCACCCCAACCTATATAAGTCCACTCCTGATGCAATAAAGTGAGTTCCTGCTTTGACAAGACTCCCAGCCCAGTGCGCTTCTCTCCAGTGGATGGGGGTGGGGGTCGGGTGGGGTGGGAGTTGGGTCTGGGCTGTCGTGGACACTCACCATCCCATTCAGCCCCAGGGAGAGACTGGCTGGACCCGTCCTGCCTCTGCCCTACCTCTCGGTCAGGCTGACAAGAAAGTAGCAACATGAACAGTGGCTGCCCCAGCCAGGCATGGGTGGCTCACACCTTCAGGGCATCATTGTGTCATTGGCAGCAGATGCTAAGAGAGCCAGGGTGAGCAGCAATTGTCTGTGAGTTTTCTGCTATGAAGGAGCCTCAGTGAGGAGAATGCAGTCAGCCAGGGTGTTTGTGAAAACTGGACTGACATGGCTTGAAATTATGCTCTGCAACCTTGATGACCTGAACAGAGACTCCAAAGGAGAGGTGAAGAGTAAACAGTGGCAGAGGCAGTATTGCAGACCTGAGGGACACTGACAGGATGTAGGCTGACAGGATGCCCAGGCAGGATGTACCTCAATGTGGAGAGTACAGCGGAGGTTTTGAAATCCTCCCTGCAATGGAAAGCACAGGGTCTGAGTCCCTAGCAGTGGTTGCATGGAAACTACTGAGGTGAGGTAGAGTTGAGCTCCAGGCTGAATGGCAGAGACTCGCTGGAAGGTAAGATGACCCAGGGTGCTGAATGGAATCCACAGCTTGTAGTAATGGGGCAGCATCTTGAGCTGCCAAAAGGCAGTTGAGAGTCCACCCGGCCTCAGGACACCACTGGGGTCTATAGGCAGGCTGGCCAGAGATGGAAGGTGCAGACAGACTGGGACTGTAAAAGATGAAATGGGACAAAACTAGCAGTCAAAGTCATGCAGCTTTTGTTTTCTGGAAGTGAACAAATGCAAGGCTCCTTTAAGAGAGTGCTTCCTGGTTCACACTGAGTGCACAGAGGGCTCTTTTGAGAGATCTGCACTGACTCAGGTACTGTTATGCCCAGATCACGTCCCCAAAGAAGCCACCGGAGACTTTAGGTACAGAATGCAAAAGCAAGGTTTATTCTTTACAAGCCACGTGGTCAGGGAAGCTCATCCCAAACACTCACTCTTAGCAGTGAGGCCGGGAGAAGCTTGTCCTTTCTTAGGGAAGTTAGTTTTTATAGGCAAAACCCATCAAATTTCTTAGAGGGGAGGGGGTTAGTACGGGTCCATCCTTGATTGGTCCAGTTTTTCCTGGGCCTGGACTTGGTCTTATTTTAGCTTATCTGTTTGCCCTGTCAGGAGGTTTACAACCCATCTCCGGTCCGTGAAGTTTGGGATGTTTTACGACCACTTAGCCTCTGCCAGATGGTTGAATATCCTGACTCTGTGTTCTGTAGCTGATAAAGCCACCTGGGAAGAAGGGGTCTAAGTTCTTATCTGCATTTAGGAATACAATTATCACTTTGGGGGCAGTCCAGTACAAGTCCCAGGCTTTGTCCTTGAGCCGCCATGGGGGCTGGCTGGCCAAGCACGTACTGACTGTGGGGGCTGGCTCAGTGGTAAGTTGGTGAGGGGCCCCATACAGTAAACATCTGGCTGAACTTTACGCAGTCAGAGTACGTGCAGAAAGGAAGCTACTGCAAGGACTGTGTCTTTTGTTCATGGCCCTCCCAGAGACTGCTTGCTCAAGTCTCAGGAAACTGAAATTGAGGCCTGATCTCTGAGAGAAGACTGAGCAGCCTGTTATGGCATCTGCTTGGTCCTTTCAGTACTGTGGCACAGTCTTCACCCTGGAGAGGATTTCCTAGGGGAAGGGTACTGGCCAGAAAGTTCCACTGTAGCTGAGAGCAAGGTTTTAGAGACTCTTGTTTGAACTGGGTTGTTGCATGCAAGGAAACTGCAGCAAATTTTTGGTTGTGGGTTTTTTTATATTTTGAACTTTTTGCCTCAGATTCATTATGACTTTGACAGCTATACAAAGACTTCAGGAAAGATATCAAGCCAAGCCTTGATCTTAAGCTTTCAGTGGAATGTTCAGACTGGTATCAGAACTGACTTTTTGAACTTTCAGACCTCAGAAATGAGACAATTTTGATTTCACTTACACATATATACTCTACCAACTGTGGTGACTCATGAACTGTTTTGTGTAGGAATAGTAGGAAATGTAAATTGTTCTATTAAGAGTTTACTTTTGGGTGTAAGTTTGTGAGAATAGTAATTATATATATTTTTAATATTCATGATAGAATTATGGTGTTAACCTGTTAATGTTAGTGAACCATGGTGTGATGGTAAGGGGTTATAGGTTCACCCAAGGAGTTCATAAGGCCTTAAGCAGACATTTCAAAATGACCAGGTTGGTAATTTCCAGGCCCTAATTTCCCTGGTTAAAGATGGGAGTTCATTTGAAATGCCATGCTGAATATAATTTGGTGTGTGTAGACTCCTCTATTTAAAATGACTGTTTTTAAAAAAGGCTTGATGCAGCTAAAATTGCTGTAGACATCCTGAACCAATTTAAGAAGGCCATCCTCTATTCCTCTATTAGGAGGTATTATAGCCATAAGGAGCTAAGCTTTGCACCCTCACTTGAGATTTTCCAGGTAGTACACAGTCATCTGAGAGGTCCAAGGGTACCTTTTAAAAATATATTAAGAAAAGGAAATTTGTGGGAGCACACAAAGATTCCAACTTGTGGTTTGACACAGGTCAGAGAGTCAGAATTTATGTTGCTCTCCAAGGCTGCATAATGGGGTGCAAAGGCATGGTTACCAGATATCTTATACTTCAAGGCCTAATCACAAGATGCTTTGCTGTGAGTCATGGTTACAGGTGTTTTGAAGGGTCTACACTTGGTTGTACATTATGCTTTGATCTTGAAATGGAGAGGTCTTCCACCTCTCCCCTTGCTAGTGTATAAAAAGTTCATTAGAAATAAACTTGAGGATGCTGGGTATTGACCCAGGGCCCTCCTGAAGCTATCCTGTGTCTCTGTCTTTCTCTCCATCTATGTCTATATTTCTCCCTATTACTTCTCATTTCCTCACTTCTCCCTTCAAGAGACCCTTCAAAAGGTCAAGGTTAAACTCCAAGACTGGGCCCCAACATTCCTGCTTCTAATGGAACTTGATTATACAAAGAACAAGTAGGACATTTCCTTATAATTTCTTTGGGTTGTTGCCAAGTGATAGAAAAATCTTTCTTCAAATCTTTACTAATAACGTGGTGTTACTTATGAAATTCTGAAGGTTCTAGCACATTTCCTACCAATAACCCAACAATTTCATTATTACCTTGTGCCAGAGGGTCTTGTAGACCTTTATGGGATCAGATATATGTTACATACAAGGGATGACTTCTACTTCTGATTGCTTGTTGTTGTTGAATGAATAGTCAAGTTAATTCTAAATCATCTGGAATAATTTCATCAGTTTCAATATGTAAAATAACACCTTCAGCATATTGAAAGTCAGTAATTGTACTAAGAGGTTCTGAAAAGTCTAATAATATCATAAGAATAAAATATAATTCTGATTTCTGAACAGAATCATAAGGGCATTGAACCACTTTACTTATTTTTCCTGACTTATAACCTGCCTTTCCTGATTTATTCGCATCAGTATAGAATGTAGGGGCTCCAGCAATTGTGGTATTTTTTATTATATGAAGTAAAATCCAATTAGTTTTTTTAATTGAAATCTCTTGCTTTTTCGATATTTGTTATTCATCTCTCCCAAAAAATTACTGCAAGCTCTATGCCAATTTTCATTTTATGCCCATAATGAAGAAATTTCAGGATTAGTAAAAAGTACTACAATTTGTGCTTAGTTCATTCCTGTCAATTGGTGAAGTCTTAATTTTCCTTTTAGAATCAACTCAGAAATTTTTTCCACATATGTCTTTAATTTTTTTTTACTCTGTTTGTGTGGTAAAAATATCCACTCTAAGATAATATCTTCCCTCTGCATTAAAATCCCTGTAGGGGAATGCATAGAGGGTAAAATAACCAGAATGCAATCAAACTCCAGATTCAAATGATCCATATGTGTATCCTGTAATTTCTTTTCTACCAAAGTCAATTCTCTCTCAGCTCCAGCTGATCATTCTCTTGAATTATTAAGTGCTTGTCACTGTAGCTGAAGCAACATCACCCATCATGTCACCTTTTAAGGTTTGAAACAAATTACTCAGTTCTTGAGTTGTTACTCTAATAGTGGACCATAGAGAGGTAATATCTCCCAGCAATTTTTGAAAGTCATTAAGAGTTTGCAATTGATCTTTCCTGATTTATACCCTTTGGGGTTGAATTTTTTGTAGATCTATTTTATATCCTATGTAATTAGTATAATCTCCTCTTTGTATATTTTCAGGAATAATTTGTAATCCCCAGCAAGGCAAAACCTTCTTTGCTTCTTCAAACATGTTTTCTAAAGTACCTAATCTACATTTGAGTCAACTAATAAGGTATCATCCATATAACAGTAAATTGTAGATTGAGGAAACTTTACACAAATTATTTCTAATGGCTGTCATACAAAATACTGATACAGGGTGGGGCTCTTTAACATCCCTTGTGGGAGAATCTTCCATTGATATCTTTTAACAGGCTGAGAATTATTATAAGTAGGCACCATGAAGGCAAATTTTTCTTTTGGTATAGTGAAGAAACAGTCTTTTAAATCAATAACTATAATAGCCCATCCTTTAGGTAATAGACAAGGTAGGGAAATTCCAGACTGTAAAGAAGCTATTGGTTGAATCACCTTATTAATAGCTCTTAGATCTGTTACCATTCTCCATTTTCCAGATTTCTTTTTCATTACAAATACAGGAGAATTCCAAGGATTGGTTGATTCTTCAATATGTTGAGGATTTAGCTGCTACTGTACCAGCTGTTGTAAGGCCTGTAATTTTTCTAATGTCAAAAGCCATTGTTTCACCCAAACAGGGTTTTCAGTCAACCATTTCAAAGGTAGGGTTGTTGGTAACTTTGAAATACCAATAGCCTTTGGGCCCTGCTTATATACAGATTGAATGGTCTATGACTGTCCCCGATAGTATCTCTTGATATTTCTCTCAGAAGCAGTCCTTATTTTATAGTTTGTTTCTGAGATTGGAGTGATGTTAACCTGAGTATTCCATTGCTGTAGCAAATCACATCCCCATAAATTCATTGCTATATTAGCCACATATGGCTTTATTTTTTCTCTCTGTCCTTCTGGCCCTATACATTTAACCCATCTTGCACTTTGTTTTACTTGAGACAAACTGACAATTCCTAAAAATCTGAACATTTACTTTATGAAGAGGTCAACATGAGTGCCATGATTTTGGTGCAACTATTGTTACATCAGCACCTGTGTCTACCAAACCCTCAATTTCTTTGTCATTTATTTATAATTCTTATTTTTGACTTTGGTTTTTGATCATTTATATAAGTTTGCCAAAATATTTGCTAAATGGTTTCTCCTGAATATTTTTTTAAATCTTCTAAAGCTGTTCTGGCATACAGATCAGTATGATTTTTAACAACAGGCATTAACTCATTTAATTGTTTTGTGGAGAATTTTTCTTAATACTGACACGGAATGATTGAACTACGTTTGATATTGGGTTTTGCAAGAGGCCCCATAGGGCATTTCCCAATGTCAAAGGACTACCCTGACTATGCCTTGTTGATCTACATTCACTAGTCCAATGCCAGTCTTTGCCATACCTTCTGCATACTCCAGAAGGCTGTGGCCTTCTGTTTGAATTATTTCTAAAATAAACATTGTTTCTAGGAGCAATTTTCCTATACTCCCTTTTCAGATGACCTTGTCTACTGCAATTAAAATACCTAACATTGTGATTTTTCTTGATATTTTTTAGAAAGCAGTGCTCCTATCCAAGTGCCATCATTAGAAGTATAGGAGCCAATAACAACTGTGTTTCTGATCCATTATTCTATGGGTGCTTATCTTGTCTTTAAAGGCCTACTCACCATTTTACATTCTGCATTAGCATTTTTAAAAGACAAAACAATCAGTTAATATTTGTCTAGCATCTGGATCAGATATCATTCAATTTACAGCTAATGCTAATTTGTGTAAAAAAATCAGTGAAAGTTTCTTTTGGGCCTTGTACAGTTTTAGTAAATAATTCAGTCCTCTTTCTTAATTCTTCAACCCTGTCTGAAGCATTCAATGCTGCTATATGATATAGAATTAGGGTGTTATTATCTAACCTACACTGTCTTTGCAAATCAGCATACTGACCCTCACTAAGAATTTGGTTTTGATAAATCTCACGACTTCTAGCCCTACCTCGTCGTTCCAGGGCCCTGGCTTCCTCTCTACACCAAGTTCTCCACTGTAATTGAGGACCAGCTTCTAATACTGCTGAAACTAAATTCTTCCAGTCTTGTGGAATAATTCTATTTCCAGTTGCTCATGAATTTAACATCTGTCTTACAAAGGGTGACTGCATACCATATGAAACTACTGCTTCCTCAATTCTCTTTAAGTCTAACATATCTACAGGATTCCAATTAACTTGTGCATAGCCTTGGGGATACATATCATCTCGTGGTTGTTGTTGAACAGTAATTGGATATATTAATGTTGGTATTCTAATAACCTTAGGCAGTTTCTCTCCAGTTTCATGGTGCAATGGTGTGGTAAATTCTGGTCTAAATTATTCTGTCTGTGTTTGAGCATTTTTCTTCTTTTCATTAGTACATCTTTCCAAGGCCTGCATCCTATTAATCTACTTGTCATATTTAGCACAAAAAAACCCAAGGTCATTATTGATAAGAGTTAATTACTGAACTGACAGTAATTATTACCGTTATTATATCAATGTCAGTTAAATCATTTATCTTCCCATATTCTGCTTCTAACTTCAAGCCTTCTAAAGTAGCAGTATAGAGAGCCTGGAATTGTTATGTTTTCCATTCTTAACATAGAAAAAATTTCTTTTCAATATTATTTAACTCTTTCCTAGTCTCCTAAAGGATTTCCCAAATCTCTCACCAATGCTGTTGACTTCTCAAGCAAGCAGCCGCCGACTTCTAGCAGGGAGAGCCCCAGACAGCATATGCAGCAGAGCTGGTGGTGGAGAGCTCTTCTTCCATGTGGTCATATCTCATGTTGGAGTGCCAAATGTTAACTATTTTTTATTATTTACAGTGACTTCCCCTTAAGCAACTGCTGTCCTAATCAGAGATTGCAACTCTGCCATTATCAGCAGTGGTTCAGCCACAAGAGCTACAGCCTGAGGGAATTCTGTTCCCTCAGGCCCTGACTCTTTCAGAGCTATTAAAGGAAACTTTATCTAGGTCTCTATCCCTCTAAAGAACTCATGATTCAAAAGTTAAGGTGGAATTCTGCTCACTCAGAGAGTCTGAATAGCAAGTAGCTAACCCTTTGCTTGCGTCTTCTAAAAATTAAAAAAAAAATCAACTAGGTGTCCTTCTGCTTAGCCCCACTTAAGAGCCCTAGCCACACATGGTTCCTCCCTACCACTTCCTGTCAGCTACTTGCTGACTCAGCCTCTTGTTTGCAGATTAATTTTATTTAATCAAACAAATGTAACACATCTTTGCATTGTTAACAAAAGCATTAAAATAATATTTGACAACAGTGCAGCTCCATGACTCCTTGATCCAAGCCCTAAGTTATAGTCCTGATTTTGGAATATATGGGAAGATGAATTTCCTCTGGAAAAGGAAACAGGATAACTTCTGGCACTGTACTCATGCTGTGGAGACCGCTGCCTAGAGGACATTAGCAGTTGGCAGAGAAAACCTTGCTGGTTGCTTTTTCCACACCATTCCTCCCTTTAGATGTCATTAAGCATTTGCTCTTTTTTCTCCCCACCCCTCACTCTGCTACTCTGTGACATGACTGACTGATTCCCTGAGGATGAGTGTTCATTTTGATTGTTGAAAATTAAATAGCCCTTTTAGCACATGTATGAATATGTGTCCACTTGACCATACAATCACAAAAAAGAATACATTTCATAATAGGAACAGGTAAAGGAGAACTAAGAATCAATCATGCCTAATTAAACAATATATCCATAATATAAACATGATTGGAACAACCAAGCAAAAAATGAAAATCACATGACTGCAAGTCCATGCCAGTGATATTCCTAAGTGTGAATAGTCTCAACTCTCCAATTAATGACAGATTGGGTGAGCAGACTAAGAAACAGGATATAAACACTTTTCTCTGCAAAGAACATCTCAGTGGCAAGGACACACCAAGTCTAAGAGTAAAAGGTGGAGGTCAGTCCCCCTCAGCCTCAGTGGGGACCTGCAGTTCAACTACCATCTTCAAAGATTAGGAGACACAGAGCCCAGTTGAAAGTAGGGCCAGGCTAGAGCCCTCAAGGCCCACATCTTGTGATTTGTTACCCAAACGCACCCTGTTTCACAACTTTCCCTAACAGTGTTATCAGCTCGGCATTAAATATTCCAACATGAGTTTGTGGGAAACATTTCAACAATCAAATCATTACTGAAGTCAGCATCATAATGTCAATCCTTGGGGCAGAGGAATTGAAAATCCACGTACCACACAGCAGAGGGGAGTAGTGAGATCAGGGCAGGAGGAGAGCTACATGGGAAGGAAAGCTTTAGAGAGAGGGCATGTGATGAGTGTATGCAAACGGGTAGGGAGCTCCTTATCCTCAAACTATAGGAAAGGAAGCTCTTGCCCCCTGAAATGCAAGAGGCAGCCAAAAGGGTGAATGCATGCTTGCATCCAGAAGAAATGTCACTATTCAATCCTAGCAGTTGTAGGAGTACAGAAAGTCTGAGTGTGTGAAGTCCTGGGTGAATGTGAGCTATTGACATGGGTACAGCCATGATAAAGACCCCAGAACCTCAGACCCAAAGAGGAATAGCAAAACCTTCCCTTACCCTGGGAGTGAGGCTCAGAGAAAAGTGACAAAGCTTTCCTTGGAGTAACAAGTTCCGTTGTTAGCAATGGATGCAGAAAATGTCCACCATAGCTTTCCCCATCTCCAGATGTTCAGGACCTAAAGATGGCTTCTCTACAGAGGCCTGAAGACTGCTTTCCTACTGAGATGAACTAACCCTGTCTCTTTCATCCAGCTGTATACAGTAAACCCTGCCTTCTTGTTTATTTGTAAGTAATGACACTGCTTCCTTGTTACACTGTGTGCAATAGCCCTGCTTGCCTGCTCAATTCTATAAAATAAATATGCTGAGCTTCTGGGGTGCTGCCATTTCTCCATCAGAAAACCCAGTCCACCTGCTCCCAGCTTTGTTGTCTGTGTGTCTTGTGTCTGTCTTTTACTCATCCTTTCACTGCCCACAGTCCAGTCCAAATCCCTGGAGACGGGGCAAAGGATGCAACGCCCAATTAACACATTGGCTTTTTGTGTCCTCCCCCGTCCATATCTCTTCCATTATTAAAAAAGTGACTCTCCACATTTTGATCCCCCTTTCAACAGGAAATAATGCCTCAATGTTAGTTGACATCAGTTAATAATGCCTAAATGTCAATCAGAGGAACTTTGGAAAAGAGACTCATTTTCCTTTTAAGAATTGTTATTGTGTATCTGGAGAGGTGGTGTGCATACTGTGGTGTGGGTGGAGAAAGATCACCTTCAGAAGTTCTCTGTCTTCAGGCTTGTGGGAAAGCGTTTTTGGTTGTTGAGCCACCGTTGGGCGCCAGATGTAGTTGTTACTTAGTAGCTAAAAAAGAAACACACTATCCAAGTAAAGAGAAAAGCCGAAGAGGTCAGAGCTAAGAGCCTTAACTGCTTTCAGTTCGCTAGTCACTCCCTGAAGCAACGACTCTTAGCTCAAAAGGGGGGTTGTCCTTTTATAGAATTCTGTTCTGCCTTCTCATTGGTTGTAAGCCCAACTGCCTAACTGCCTCATCACTACTTGTTCGCCAGACTCTGGCTATGGCTTGTTAATAGCTCTGACCCCTAGGCAACTTTATTTATTAAAATATAACATTTTAATACAAAAGAAAATATCACCACAAGCCACTGTGCCACCCGAAGGCTTGTGTTGCTTTTGTCCTATCCTATTGCATATGAAATGTAGAAGGCATTCTTCCCTTTAAAAATGACTTCATACAGCAGGCAATGATGTCCTGCAGGTCTTCACACATGAATTTGAGGATAGGTAGCACTAAATGGCTTGTAAGCAGGTAGGACCCAGGGATTCTGCCATGGGCCTGTGTCACTGTGTTAACTAAGCCTTCAATTTTCGTCCCTTCTTTGACTCTAAATTTCCAGGTTGGAGGCTAACTGCCTCATGACATATAACAGTGACTTTCCCAGTTTCTCATGATTCTTGGAGCTGGTAAATTAACTATTCTTGGAGGGTCTGTATTTATGAACAGAACCACCCAGATGACTGTGTGTTAATTAAGCAGGTCCTAAACTTTGTCTCATGCTAAATGCCTCAATCCAGAACCCACAAGACCAAGCTAAGGATTGTTTCCTGTGGCTCTGACAATGTCCTTGCCATGTTCCTCCTGCTTGCCTTGACACTGTGATGGATTTTAATTGGCTGCCACAGACTGACAAAAGTCACCATGTAGGGAATCTGAGTAAGAGAGACTAAGCTTCTGCAGGTCGATGGAGGCCTTTGAACATCTGATTCAAGGGCCTGGTAGCTGAAAGGGGAAAGTAAGGCTTCCAGCATGCAAAGCAACTTCTCAATTCCATCCATATTCCTCTTGAAGGGCTTCGCACGATGTTTCTTTGAGATACAAGGAGAAAGTTCAGCACAGAGAAGAGATTCGGTTTGCAAAGAAAGGTTATTACTAAGGAAAATTTGGCCACTCAATGACCAAAATTAAATTCTCTAAGGCTGTCTGAGCAATTCCCAAGTGTGCATACTGTAGAAAACATCTACCTCAAAAACTCACTTTTTATTTCAATGTGTGCTCTGGAGAATGAAGCTCAATGTCAAAGTTGTGGGGATCAACTGGGGTGAATTTCATTGTCGGCAAATTGAAGTTGCTGGTCATATGTGAAGCACTGTCCAGCCAGAAATCATTGTGTATGTGGAGATCCTAAGAATACATGAGCCTGAAATCTGTAATTCAGCGAGTAAGTGAGGTGTGGCACACCGGTACAACTGCATGCTAGTCTATACGAAACTGCTCCAGATCACATACACGGGGCATAGCACGGACAGCTCAGAAACATCTGCTCATGCAGAAAGATGACCTGATAGCGTGTGCAATGCCTCATTCCACTATGTGAGAGTCTTCAAAGGTTTCACATGCCCACAATCCTGATACTCCTCCTTTCAAGAAAGGAAGCCTGAGTCTCCTGCCTTGAAGGTGACTGTACTTAGAAATTTCATTTTGACAAACACAGCAAAGTACAAGTGACAGGATGCCACTTGGAAACTCAGCATGAAAGGCTGGAGTTAACTCAGCTATGAAGGACAAAGTCATCTCATTTTCAGGAAATATGGATGGAACTGGAGATTATCATATTATGTGAAAGAAATCAGACCCAGAAAGACACATACTGCTTATTTTCTATGGCATGTGGAATCGGATTTTAAAATGTGGTATAGCTCTCTCTCTCTCTCTCTCTCTCTCTATATATATATATATATATATATATTATATAATCTTCCTGTCTTGCTCCCTCCCTCCCTCCCTCTCTCTCCTTCTCTCCCCCCCCCTTTCTCTCTCTGTCACATACACATTCTGAAAACAGAACAGGGACAATTTGGGAAGAGAAAAGGGACTAGCAGAGAGAGGTATGGGAGTAGAAGATGATAATGATAGTAGATAAGGTCAAAGTGGGTAAGTGAATGTTATATCAAAATGTCATCATGAAACTTGTCACTTTGCACAGTGAATATATGCTAATGTGCTGATGAGATTTGTTTAATAAAGTAAGGCACCCTGGTTTGTACATTGGGCCTTAGATAGCTCACATGGAGGATGAGGGATGCCCTTCCATTAGAACACCCAGGAAGGCACGTGTCAAGCCAGGATGGGAGTGGAGGCTTAGGCTTAGGTGATATATGTTAGTGTGGACATTTTTCCAGATTCTTCGCATCTTTCACCTCAAATGAGTACATTTATTGGTATGAAATATTTCAATGTAGTTGTGGAACTTTTGAAGCAGAGCAGTAATATTTTTGACACAAACTCAAATCAAATGCAAGTGTTAGAGAAGGAACATGGTCTGCCCAGTGACTGAGTGTCCTGAAAGCCTGAGTGAACATGAGGATGTTTAATGTGAGCCAACCTGGGGCTCCTGTTCAGTCATTTAATTCCCACCGGGAAAGGAGACCTGTGCCTCATGCCCTCTGTTTTCTGGATTCTTCCTGTTGGAGAGAGCTCTCTGGAATTCTTCCTTTCCTCCTCCCTCTTTGCCACAAATCACTTGAATAGTGGCAGCTGTGAGGATGGGCAAGGGTGCTGACAGGTGTGACTAGTAAGTAGGGCAATTTGTATAATGAGACTGAAATCTAGATTTAGTGGTACTCAGGAGTGGGTGGGCTTGACGGCAAAGAAGAGAACACAGAGCAGCAGTGGTCAGAGCATCTGCAGGCAACTGTGGGACTAGGGGTGCCTGAGTAGGGGGTGACCCATGAGGGACAAATATCCTGCCTGAAGGTTGTTGTCTCAAGACTGAAGGATATTTTCAACTGTCTGTCAAGAGTGACTATCACCACTACCAGAAAGTATGTAGCACTCAGATCCTGAATTAACTTGAAGATGAATGTTCAGCACGAGTAACTTGGCAAGATTCCTCTAGATTGCAGAGCAGACAGAATTTAGGATTAATAGAAAACCAGCCAAGCATCTTTAGACCAAGAGATAGAAGTAGGCTCTTCCACAATCATGCAAACTAACCCACAGCCTTTGCCTGAACCTTCTTCTCAGTGTATAAATAGTGTGTGTGTGTGTGTGTGTGTGTGTGTGTGTGTGTGTGTGTGTGTGTAGTCAGAAGGGACTTTCTGAAGTAGGAATGGCAGAGGAACTTCAGGCACTGAGGTCATGGAAGAAGCATCCCTTTCTATCCATGGGGAAGTGGAGAAGGCAACAATGGCGGGGCCCTGGTATTTTCTCTGGGGACATTATGGCCATTGTTTACATGTCACTGAATAGTGTGGAAGTCAAGATTAGGGACAGTACGATGATGAAGACAAGAAAATAAATGAGCAGTAAAAGAAAACTAAGACTACTGGTGACTACTGGTAAAAGGATTCTGGCACACAGGAACTAAGAACAAGTCGCAAAATTGTCAGATTCAGTGCAAACAGGGATTAGCTGTATATCACTATAATGTTACCACTTGTAATGATTATTTACCAAGCTCAGATCATCCTAAGGTTATTTTCACAGTTTGACTGGGCCAGTCAGGAGTCTGGAATTAGTTTTCTTGGGTGATTCTGGCTCAAGGTTTTGTAGATGTGCAGGGCTGCCATTATCTGAAGTTTATGTTGGGGCTTCAGGACCCTTTTCCTGTAGCCTCTGAGCATGGTTGATGCAGAAATCTGAACAATGATCCAGCTGCTCTCCCCTTTCTTCTCCTCTTCCTCCTCCTCCTTCCTATTCTCCTTCATCACGATGCCCCCTTTCCTTTTTTTTTTTTATCTTCTTGATGCTGGGTATTGAACCCAGAACCTTGCACTCATTAAACAAATGTTCAGCCAAAGTTTTATAAATCTTCAAAGGAGGCAGTGAAAGTTTGTAGTGGGGCTTTATAAAATAAATGATATAAGAAATGGGAGGTCAGAGGGCTGCAAACAGCAGAAGCCTGTCCAAACTTCCTGCTAGCTGAGGAGACTGTCTCAGGCAGAGCTTTTCCTTTGGTTTAGGGTTTTCAGAAGACTTCCTTCGTCAAGGCTGGATGCCCAGTTCTGACAGGCCAGGCCAATTAAAGCTGATATAGCAAGCTGTGCTCTGGATGGTAGGTCCTGGCTCAGCCACTTCAAGCTGGATAATCAGATGCTCACTGCCTAGTTAGAGCTGCATGAATCCAAGTCCAGGCAGAGAAAAAACAAAACAAAACAAAATAACAACACCATCAGATACTTAAATGGAATGGAATATGGCAATCTTACCTTTAAAAACCTTAGAAAGCAACAAAACAATACAATCGTCTTTACAGAAATTGCTAAACGTGCAGACACAATTACTATGGATGCAGTTTTCATTATAAGGGGATTTCAGTGCGAGTGGCTTTTGTACCTGGAATGTCCTGTCCTCCAAAGGTGCGTAAGTTGAAAGCTTGGTCCCCAGCTGACGATGCCATTGCTAGGAGTGACCAGGCTTGCTGTATTATGCCCTCCCCCCATGATGTTCTGCCTTACCTCAGGCCCAGAAAAGAAATGGACCCAGCTGAGGATGGGCAGACAGCTCTGAAAGCATGACCCAAAAGAGAGTGTCTCCTGTAGCTGATTTCCTTGGCTTCTTTGTTACAATGACAAAAGTCTAACACAATGAGTTGTAATCAGGCTTTCCAGGTGTCGTGAGTTCAGAGGCATTTTCAGGTCATATTTATAGCAATGGCTGAAGTTCACTGATTTTGTCTAAATATTGGAGAGTATTAATCATGCCTCTTCCTTCTTACATAACTTCACTCAGAGGATTCTGGGATACCTCTTGGGAAGAGAGTGGTGCAAGTGTCAAGCATGAGTTTGAAACTTAGTCCCCAGGTCTCCATTGCAGCCTACAGTTGCTTCCCCTGCTGGAGAGGGGTAGCCTGGGCTTGTTGGTGGCACCATCTCTCACTGGGCCCACCCTGCGCAGCTCCATCCTGTAAGTATATTATAACACAACAATCCTGTTTCAAGAGCTTTTTAGTGTTCTGGATCTGCTCATCTTGAGAGCCATTCCTTGTGTTCCTGGAACCTATGAGAAGGCAGAGTCGAGGGGAGGCTGTCTTCACGTCTGCCATAGACTCACCTTGGTGACTCTTTCTTTCTCCCTGGAAGGACAAACCTACAGCAATCCTGTTTCTTTTGGTTGTTCCTTAGTGAAAAAATAAGCAAACAAACAAACAAAGAAAAAGGAAAGGATGTGACCACTCCTAGGTATGTTGGAGGAGAAAGTTTACTGTGGATACAAGGAGCAGAGGACATCTGAGAGAGTCCAAAGTGAACATGGCCAGACTGAGCTGGGCCGTGTGAGGACAGATGGGTGGGGAGAGGAACTGCCAACCAAGAGGGATGGCCTGAGCCAACAGGGTAAAGAGTGGACCAAAAAGGGCCAGGTAATCAAAATATCTGGATAATATAGGGAAGGGCAGTCAGCCCCTGGGCTGGAGAAGTTTAGAGTAGGGGCAGAGTATGGCAGCCATACCCTGTAACAGGTAGGGACTGGGGGATGCTGGGAGAACCTGCCGGCCAGTGTCCACTTTGATATGTTAATGAGCACCTCAGTTAGCCATTTGTTACAGTTTGAGACCTAACAGTCCCACCTGGAAACTGTTGTCACCACAACCACCTGTACCCTGGGGTTCAGTGGCTTCTAAATTGCTTTGACCTCTGAGGGCCTTGGCATTCCTATTTTCCCCTAGCTATTTAGTGTCCCATGTCACAAATTCTGTGACTCAAATTCTCTCTATTTAAGATAGCTAAAGTCATTTTTCCTGATTGAACTGTCACTAGCAGAGACTCACCCTTTTGGGTATATATCTTTAATCTTTAATTTTTTTTATTTTTTTATTTTTTTTTGTTTTTCGAGACAGGGTTTCTCTGTGTAGCTTTGAGCCTTTCCTGGAGCTCACTTGGTAGTCCAGGCTGGCCTCGAACTCACAGAGATCCGCCTGGCTCTGCCTCCCGAGTGCTGGGATTAAAGGCGTGCGCCACCAACGCCCGACTTTTAATTTAATATAACTTTTATTTTGGAGGCTAGCTCTGATGTTTCTTGGGTAGTTCCCAAAGGGAAACTTCTGCATTGTTCTTGAGTCCCTCAGCTGCTAAGAGCATGGAGGTAACAATGTGCTAGCTGAATTCATAGTTTCCTTTATGGTGATTTCTGCAGCAGAGACTTGAAGCCATTTAAAGCCCCACGAGGTTTCTGTTGCTTTGGCAGAGAGAAGGGGAGATCAAATTTGGTGGTTAGAGTAAAATTTTGAAAAGCCGTTAAGTGCTAGCTTCACATTGCTCAAGGGAAATGTGCAAAACTAAACAACTCATTGCTTATGACACAATAGTTTGCTTTTTATTGATATATTACAGATACCAAACGTGGGTGTGATTCACTTAAGTGAGTAAATTATTTGACTTTTGTTGTCCTAGGTGTACTGTTTTTAGTTACTTCTTCCTCAGTGACTCAAAGCATCTCAGTGTTTATCTTTTTTCAATAACACAACGGTATACTAAATGCTTGCTCAATAAACAAATAAATTAAAGTTTAGTTGCTGGAAACTCTAAGTGCTGATTGATACAAAAGGTTCTTTTTGTTCACAAAGAATTAGGGAAATCTGGTGTTTGGCATTTGACTCTTAGTAAAGAGAGTGGATAGGAATAACCAATAATTAGCTATTTGTAGTCTTACTCTTCAAAGACATCCCTGTATAGCCATCATTTCGCAAAATTATTTTTTCCTTTTAGTGTTCAGCAAACCCATCACCCAATGAGGAATCCAAACAGAACTATTAAATGCTTGATAGTCCTTGAATATGCAGAAGGCTATTGCAAATGAATGTTATCACAGTGCTTAGGTTTAGACGTATATTCTAGATTTGAAATGTAAGAATGAGACTGGTTTTTAGTAACTCCTTTTAGAATTCATGGATGTTCTGCACCTGATTCCCGAGTCCTGAAATGCCCAACCACTCACTGTAAAACTTGGGAACCCTGAAGCTTGATGGCCAGTGACCATGTCTTCAGGCTACCTCATGTTACTGGGTGTGGAGATACTGATGAGTAGCAATGGCTTTACATTGATGAGTTTCTTAAGGGCACATGCTCTATGTTTCCATGGACTTTGTGACTTCCTTAGAAATTAGTTGCACTGAATGTGCTGTTGACGTTTAGGGAATAATTGTAACTTTTCATGCTTAATGAAAGATTGTGAGCTTCCTCTGTTCCTTGCTATTGCCATCAAAGTGTGGTAAATACTGAGTTGAGAGACCCCCTCTGGTCTTGGAATCATGCTTAGATCTCACTTTGCTGATGACTCATCAGATTAGCAGCACCTAATGTAAGCCAACTGCATAATGTGGTAAAGATCATGTAAGCAGCTAGAATCTCAAGGTCTTCATTTATAAAATAAGAATAATGTTACAGTCAATATTACACCGGCTTTAAGGATCAAATTCAGTAATTATGTATGAAAGTTATGTACATTACAAAGAACAGGACCAATATGATGAGGTATTATTAATTTTCAGAGAGATAAATGTGAGATTTTGGATATGTAGACCAACATGAGTATTTGTGAATCCTTCAGACTTGTTGCCCTGAGTTTCAGGGTTGCCTATGTCAGTTCTTCATTGTACCCTGGTGGATTCTTTGCCTGAGTCCATTGCCAGTATGGATCGACTTTCACTCTGACAATTTACATATAAACGTGACGAATGTCAAGACAGGAGGACTTGAGCCTTGAGCTGTGTCTCTGCTCAGAAGACAGGTCTGTCTTTACGACTATCTAACGAGGGAGCTAGTTGACATGACTGCTACTTCCCCGAACCAAGAGAAGATGAAAAATATTTACCAATTAGAAAACTGAAATTGGTAAAGAAAGGATATAAAATGTTATAAAAATCTCAAGTAATAGCTGAAATTTATTTAACTGTTTTTAAGCTCTGGCATACTTATTAGTTTTTTATTTCCTTCAAAATTATAACCTTTAAGCTTGGAACTAATACAGGGTTCAACCACAAAAAAAAAAAAAACAGTCCAAGTTTTCATGTTAAATATACATCTACAACCTTGGAAGAGCATGACTACCGTATATATTTGGGTAATTCTCCAAGACTTATCAGACAGACAAATACAGCAAATTTATCACTGAGCACAATAATTACATGCTTCTTGTGTCTTCTACATGCCAGGTCCTTGTTATATAACGTGAAATAGCAGGTTAAGTAAATAGTTCAAATCTCCCAGTTGGCTATTTATTTCACCAATGCCCCTTACAAATGGCCGAGTTAGCTATATGAGCGTAGAGAGAAATTTTATATGACAGGTACACAATTGTCTGAGTTCATGAAGATATTGAAGTAGAACCACATGCTCATTTATACTTCCTAAGTGTTCATTTTATTTGGTAAGTAAAAGTAATAACAAGTAACTGTTGTGGACTATTACTTTAATTGTGTAAAGGTGTGTTACATTTGCTTATGCTGCATTTGTTTACTGTAAGGATATGTGTTTAATTATGTAAAGATATGTTGCATTTGTTTCACCTTGCCTGCCTAAGGCACCTGATTGGTCTACTAAAAAGCTGAAAAGCCAATAGCTAGGCAGGAGAAGGATAGGCAGGGTTGAAAACAGAGAATAAATAGGAGGAGAAATCTAGGCTTGAAAGAGAATGAGAGAAAGAGGAGGGAATGAGGGAGAAAGAGGAAGAGAGATGCCCAGAACCATCCAGGCAGGCACCAGCCAACAGACACAGGGTAGGATGTACAGAAATAAAAGGTAAAAAGCCCTGAGGTAAAAGGCAAAGAGAAACAGGTTAATTTAAGTTAAAAGAGCTAGCCAGAAACAAGCCCAAGCTAGGCCAAGCATTCATAACTAATAAGTCTCCATGTCATGATTTAGGAGCTGGTTGGTGGCCTAAAAGAAAAAGCCTGGTACAAGTAACTTACAGACTGACACATTTAGTTCATATCCTCAGACATCAAGACACAGTCATGATCAGAGTGGTAATAATTTAGAAAGATTCTATTTCAGATCTGTGGGCACTGAGGTACTACATAGTAGCTGTATGGTACATGTTTGTCCTGCTTCCTACCATGGAACTCTTCCAAATGATAACTTTTAAAAACATTTATTTATTTATATCTATCTATCTATCTATCTATCTATCTATCTATCTATCTATCTATCTATCTATCTATTGCTGTGGATATCGCTCTGCATAAATAAAATGCTGAGTGGCCAGTAGCCAGACAGGAAGTATAGACAGGACAAGCAGAGAAGAGAATTCTGGAAACAGGAAGGCTGAGTCAGGAGATGCTGCCAGCCACTGCCATGAATACCAACATGTAAGATACTGGTAAGCCACGAGGCATGTGGTAAGGTATAGATTTATAGAAATGGGTTAATTTAAGATGTAAGAACTAGACAGCTAGAAGCCTGAGCCATTAGGCCAAACAGTTTAAATAATATAAGAGTCTGTGTGTTTATCTTATAAGTGTGCTGTAGGACTGCCGGGGCTTGGCGGGAGCTGAAGAGAAACTCTCCAGCTACAATCTATCTATCTATCTATCTATCTATCTATCTATCTATCTATCTATCTATCTATCTATCTATCTATAAGTGTTTATATATATATATATCTTGTGTGTATGGACACACACATGCACATACATGTCATGGCACACATGTAGAGGTCAGAGGATAACCTAAGGGATTTGGTTCTCTCCTTCTGCCATGTAAGTTCTGGGGACTAAACTCATGTCATCAAGCATGGTGGCAAGCACCCTTAACTATTCAGCCATCTCACTGATTCTCAGATAACTACTTTTCCTCCTCAAAGTATCTCCCAGCAAGCATTAGTCACCAATTATATGTGACCATTTTGTTTCGGCAATAAATGAGCTGGTCCTCTGACAATAAGAATGATCTATGTCCTTCCTAATTGGACATCCAGTGCCCTGGCTCTGAAATCTGGACCAGCCCACTGAGGGTACTGCCACACACCCATGGCTCTTCTCATGCTTTGTGTCCAGTCTCCACTTTGCTTCTACACCTGACCTTGGTGATTGCACTTGGCTTTGAGAAGAAAACCTCCAAGGTATCTGTTTGGTATAAGGCTCATCCTGAAAGCTCTGAGTTTTCTGTTTTCTGGAATATTCCTTGTATTCTCTCACTTGTGTCAGGAATCAGGCACCTGTATCTTAGAGAGAGTGAGTGAAAGAGAAAAATCAAACACTCGGAGAAGTAGTGGAGGTGGAGTCTACACCTTGCTCTCTGCCCACACACCAAACGCAAACAAAACAGAAGACAGTCCAATCTCTTCTTTATCATGGCCTCATTCTATGACCCTGTCAGTGTCTAGCACCTGTACCTCCTGATAGAGGTTCCTCTTCTTGACAGCAAAGAAGTGGAGCGGTGGGAAGCAGGGGGCTGTAGTGCTCATGAAGAAAAGAGTTTTTAAATTTGAAATGATGGAGCTTGAAGCCTGGTGATGGTGGCACACGCCTTTAATCCCAGCATTGGGGAGGCAGAAGTAGGTGGATCTCTCTGAGTTTGAGACTAACCTGGAGCTAATTCCAGGATAGCCAGGGCTACAAACAAGCAAGCAAACAAACAAACCCTGTCTCAAGAAGAAGGAGGAGGAGGAGGAGGAGGAGGAGGAGGAGGAGAAGAAGAAGAAGAGAGAAAAATGGAGCTTCAAATATACAAAAGATGATTGAAGAGAACTGAAGCAAACTGAAACTTTGTTTTTGTTTTGACAGTTTGTGCAGATTATGTGGTTACCAGTGCGGTGGGGATGGCATGGGAAAGCACATAAGTAATTATGCTTGCAAAATTAGGAGCTCTTCTGGGGTGCAAGCCATAGGCTTGTGCATAAATGAAATCCTCAGCCTGGAAGCCTGTGTACATCGTGTGTGACAAGAGGGAACAGGAGAGCTGGGGGCTGGTTCATTAGCAGGCCTCACTGTGTGGGCAGAACTATTTGAGGAAACTCCCACAGCATACTAATGTTCTCAGGATATACCCTGTTAAAATAAACTTAATGGAACCAGCCAGAGGTGCTTTTCAAGTCAAGACCACCCCACACCAATATCCCTAACTGTCTAACTGCAAAAGTGGAGAAATGTGGCAGAGAATGCCCAGATTGTTGTCGTGTAGAAACTGCCACAGAAACTGGTAAGAACGAGCCATGGTACTGCCAGAAAATGCACCCATTCTTGTTTTTCATTCACCTTGAAACACCCTAAAGCTGTCCCAATGGGTTAGTCCTTTCTCTACTTAGGAATAACAATACTCAGAACATTGGAGGAGACACAGGGTTTCTGTGGTCACTCCTGAGAACAGGTTCTCATGGCACATCAAATCATGTAATGATTTCACTGCAGGAACTGAAGATGTTCTGCTCCAAACAGCACCTAGAGCCTGACATTGACCAAATATTAGACAGCTCTGTCTTCAGTAAGATAGAGACTGAGGCACAGGCGGATCTACTCCCTTCTCTGACATTGCCTTTTCTTGCATTGAGAACTTCCTGATTGTGACCCTGCTAAGCTTGGTGTCAAAGGAGTGATGGAGATGAAGAGAGGGGACAGGTTGTTGTCACCAGACCCCCAAGGTCAGTGTTGTTCTTGAGTGTCAGGCTCTGTACTGTGCTTGGGCTGACTCTCTAGTCCCTTGAACAGACTCTCAGGACATCCCTGCTGGGCCTCAATGACACTTTCCCTCTCCTGCCACACATTCCTAACCTCCCCACCGCCACTCCCCACACCACTGCCTGTTACCTGTGGAGTCCCTCTTGCCCTCCCAGGCCACCTTCTTAGGCAGTTAGGTTTACTTCCGGATCCTGAAGTGAAATGACTCCTTTCAACATGAAAACATGAACAGCAAATTCACCAAAACCCAACAATTTGAGACTAGCAAGACAGCTCATTGGGTAAAGGTGCTTGCAGGGAAGCCTGAGGACCTGAGTTTGGTCTTCAGAATCCATATGGTGGAGTGAGAGAATGGATACCTGCAGTCGTCTTGTGAGATCTACATGCATGTATATGTGCAGGCACCTCCCCCACATCCCCCGTGAAGTAAATAATGTAATTAAAAAAATCAAGTCAAAGCCATTTGATGATGGAATAGGTTAAACAGATGATATCATAAATAGACAATATCCACTCAGAGGTGAGGCGTTCCAGAAGGCGCTGGCAAGAGTGTTTCCTTTTTCTCTGTGGGTTCACTCCCTTCATAAATGGCTGTGTATGCCTTGCCCTGTGGTTGCCTGGTTTCTTGTCACATGACCTGGTATTGATTAGCAGGGCCATGAGTAACAGAAGACAGGCAGGGAGCCTTTCTGAAGGTACAGAGTCTGGGTCTGACTCTTCTTGATCAAGGATGGGGTCTGGCAGAGTTGCATGTGAGGACAGTGAGGAGAGATAGAGGGTGGCTCATGATGGCCCTGGAGAAGAACTCTGCCAAAGTGGGCCAGAAGGGGAGAGTGGAAATAGATGGATTCCAGGGAAAGAGCAGAAGATGGGACCAGTGGAGTAGATGGGACCAGTGGAGAAGATGGGTTTAGTGCCCTTATGTGCATCTAAAGCTACTCATGGACAAACTCATTCTGTAGCATGAATTCTAATTGGTCTTAATAATAAAAAGCCAGAGTCAGATATCAGGATGAAAACTGAAATATCAGAGAAGCAGAGCAGCCAGCCACTAGAAAGGTGTCTTACCTCTAGGAATCCTCAGCCTGAAAGGGGCCAAGCTCCTGTCTACACCACACTTATCACTTTCTCTCTCCACCCAGCCATATCACTTCCTGTTTCCTCCTCACAAGCACTGGGATCTGCAACTCGAATTCTAAATAGTCTTTTAATAAAAAACTCGGTACCAGATAATGAGGTAAATGCTGAAAGATCAGAGAGACAAAGGAACAAGCCACAGCTACCACCTCTTACCTCACCAACTCCTCAGCCTGAAAAACCCTCAGCCAATAGGCCTCTAGCTGAATGAGCTTCCTCAGCCGAAAAGGCTTCAGCCGAAAAAGCCTCTAGCTGAAAGGGACGCATCTGCCAAAAAGCCTTTAGTTTCCTCACGCCTTATAGACCTCTCTCTGCCCAGCCATCACTTCCTAGGATTAAAGGCGTGTGTGCTTCCCAATACTTGGATTAAAGGTGTATGCCAGCACTGCCTGGCTCTGTTTTCTCTCCTAGACTGAGTCAATCTCATGTAGTCCAAGGTGGCTTTGAACTCACAGAGATCCAGGTGGATCTCTGCCTCCCCAGTGCTAGGATTAAAGGTGTGTGGCACCACTGTCTGGCCTCTATGTTTAATCGAGTGGCTTGTTCTGTTCTCTGATATTCAGGCAAATTTTACTAGGATACACAATATATCACTACAGCGATCAAAGGCATGAGATCCCAAATGCTGGGATTAAAGGTGTGTGCCATCACTGCCTGGCCTCTAGTGGCTATCTCCATGCTTTGATCTCCAGGCGAGCTTTATTTGTTAGAGTACAAACAAAACATCACCACTTCTTCTCTCTTGGTGACTTCTGCTTGTTACTCTGCTATCTTCTGCTTGCTCTAGGTCACTGGATAGTGGCTGTTGAGACATAGATTTTATTTGGAGGCTTTCTATAAGTCTCAACTTTTTGAAAATTATCTTGTGACCAATGAGGGAAATACTGGGTGGGCTGATGGGAAAAGGTGGCAACAAAAGAAAATGTGGGGTCCTGAAGACCAAAATGCTTTTCAGTACAACTACAAGCCTGTATTCTTCAGAGCGGTTTCATGTCAACACTGTTCCTCAGCCCACTGGTGGTGTTGGATGCAGCCTGATATCATCTACCATAGCCTTCCCAAGCCCTTTGACAGCCCTTCAAGCATACAGTTAGGAGACTCCGAACCCTTTCAGTTCTGGGCTGCATCAGGACCAGCTGTCTCTCTCCAGAAAGCCTTTCCCCCATCCACTCTCTCCTCATGTGCTGGGTTTGAGGGTTGGCTGTCTGACTCGATCTCACTAGGGCAGGTGCCCCTCATTCAGTGTCTTCATGGCTGACTGAGGGGCTGAGGTACATTGTCCCAGTGCTGCCTCCAGACAGCCTGAGACCCAACTTTGTGTTAGCTGATCAATCTCCTCAGTATGGGGACAGCAGGTTAGAGTTAATCCAGTCTGTCAAACTGCACCAAGTGGCACTGGAGACCAGAACCTCCTCTGATTCAGTGGCTGCTTTTATTTTATGTCTAATTGAAATGATGCATATATTATTCGAGTGTATGACAAAGTAGGCCATCGTCCTTGCTTCCTAAGATAGGTACTGCCACTCATAGTTGTTTCCAGACATTGAACTTCACTGATTTTTCCTCATTTATTCCACATAACCACAGTGGCGACCCTAGGACCCAGAGCAGCCACCTCCCTGCCCATACTGCCATGACTATTATAACCTCTAAGGTTTAATAAATTTGCTTTTAACTGTGCTTTCTTTCCTGTAATAAATATATGCTGCTGCTTTAAATCATGGAAGAAGCCTCAGTTGAGGTTCTATACACACACACACACACACACACACACACACACATGAATGCACACTGCTACGCTGCTTAAAAGGAAGAAAAGGGCTCATTAGAAACCTATGAGCAAGAGATGTTGTTGCTGCTATTGATGTCTGGACATGGGATCTCTTCCCCAGAGAAGTGTCAGTTTTTTCTTTAAAGGTCTGTAGCTGATTGGCTAAGGCTTGCTTGTGTGACTGAGGACAATATCTTTTGCTTTATCTCAATTGTTGATGTTAACTACTTCTACAAGACACCATCTCAAATACCTCAATTAATGTTTGGCTGAATGCAGAACACAGTGTCCCAGTCAAGACCATGTGTTGGGACTGGAATTTTGGAAGTTCTTCCAGGAGTACACTTAGTGTATGTGTACTTTTCTGTGTATGTATTATACTTCTGTTTAAAAGCTTCTAAAATGTGTTTGTGTTGTACCCTATCTACAGCCTGAATTAGAGGTGAGCAGGCAGGGATTTCTCATAGAGACTTGCCTTGTGGCAGCTCTGGGTCTTATATAAAGATTTTTGTGGTTGTATCTGGACTTGGTGGAGCAAATGTGAGGAGCCAGAAAGTTAGCCCGACTTTACTATGCAGTTTTAATGATAAAGGTTCTAAGATGTGTTCCAGAATAATAATATTATTAACATTCTCTCAGCAAATATAGTGACTAGTTCAACATGGATTCATTCTAGAAGCCCAAGCATGAATTCTTCTCTAGGTCAAAAAATCCTCAAGTCTACATTTTCTTCTTACTCTCCCTCACACAGTACACAGACATCCCTGGAGATCTGTGGAGGCGTCCAGCAACCTTTATAGCTAAAGATAGGCCTCACACATGGAAAGCCTATTATAGCTGAGGCATTAACCACAACATAACAGAGGGTAAGAATGTGATGCTATCAAGGCCCCCACGGTCCCTGTTTGTCCAGCCACAGTGCAGAACCTCATAGTTCACTGAAGCACTGACTGATGTCCTCAGAGACACTGTCCCCATTTAGGACAAAATTAGCCCTGGTCTAATGCAATGTTTGATCAAATATAAACAAATTTAAGTGCAAGACTAGAAATGTTCAAATTGTTTCCAAGTAACTTAACTTTATCCCAGAACAAAGCTCAGGAATATTTGTGGTGTGTGACAACACCTGGCATCTAGTGAGCCATGTCTTATCACAGTTGCCAGTCAATAATTAGTTCATAAGAGAAGGTTAACAAGTCTCATCGATTTGAAAAAAGAAATTGATTTAAGCTCAGTCAGAGCTGCCATAGATGTTAGAATTAATAGACAGGGTATCAAAATAGTTACTATCACTAAATCATATTTGCTCAACAAAGTAAAGACAGAGAAGCTTCAGACTGAGTTTCTAGACACAGTAATTACAATGTTCAGGCCAAAAACTAACCTAGGATGAAACGTAGATTGGATATGTAAACAAACAACAATTAGAGGCTCTTAAGTGAACTCTGCAGGAGCTGGGGAGATGGCTCAGTTGGTAAAGTGCTTGTTGTAAATGGATGTTTCCTGTCCTGCCTGGCAGTTCCCAGATAACCACTCAGAGGTGTATATTACTTATAAATGCTTAGCCACTAGCTCAGGCTTATTACCAACTAGCTCTTACATTTAAATTAACCCACTTCTATTAATCTACATTTTACCATGTGACTTGTGGCTTGTTATCTCATTTTCTACATGTCCTGTTTGCTTGGTGGCTGATTGGCATCTCTTGAGACTGCCCTGACTCTGCCCTTCTCTCCCACCATTCTCCCTGTGTCAGGCTGTCTTGCCCAATCTCTTTCTGTCCTGCTATTGGCCAATCAGCTTTATTATTAACAATGAGCAGAATCCACAGCAGTTTGTTGCATAAGCATGTGGATCTGAGTTTAGTTCATATTACCATGTCAAAGCTGGGCAAGCAGGTCATCCCAGGGCTGCAGGCCAAAGACAGGTAAATCCCTGGGACTTGCTGACCAGCCAGATTCAGTAAGAAACCTTATCTAAAAAATGGAGTGGAGAGCAATTGAAGAAAGATATCTATTGTTGACCTCAGACCTCTACACACATGCACGCATGCACACATGCACAAAGGAGAACACATACCACCACCTACGTACACCCCAACCCCCATATACAGTTTTCTAGCAGTAATCTGTGTGACAACATTAAAGCCACCTAGTATGTGTCTAATGGGTTCCTAAAGGAGAAGAAAGAGGAGTGGAGATAAAAAATTGATCTGGAGATAGAGTGGTAAATATTTTTCAGATTTCAGGGTGTTTGTAAACTAGCACTTTCAATGATTTCAATGAATCCCAAACAGTAGAAACAGCTAGAAAAAGATGGCAATGTGGAACAAAATCGAGTTATTTAGCTGTTGCTATATGAGACAATCATAGACTCATAAAGGAAATAAAGGAAAGCAGACACACGTACAAAAGACCAGTGGGGTGGGAGAACTTCCAGCTGGAATCAGTGCATATGGAAGACATAACCCCTTTAGGCAGAAAACAATAACAATATCTACACATAAAACTCAGCCTTGGAGTCTACAACAGAGGACCAGTGAGATGGATCAGTGGGTAAAAGTGCTTGCTACCAAACCTGATAACCCGAGTTTCGTCCCCAGGATCCACATGATGGAAGGAGAGACTGGCTCCTCACATTGCCCTCTGAGAGCACAGGGGCATCATGGTACAAATGTAACCCCCCATACACACACACACACACACACACACACACACTGGCATGTGTATGAGCTCTCTCTCACTCACACTAACTATAATTTTAAAAAATTCAAAACAAAATATTTTAAAACCAAAGACAAAATACAAACTTCTAATATGCACAAAACTTGAACAAATTCATGACTAGCAAATCTACCACAGGAGACATAAAGGAAGTCCTCAGGGCAATGGGAAAAATCATGTCATGGAAATAAGGAATGTTCACAAGGAAGCAGAAGTATTAGGGTAAATATATGAGTTAAGAATTATCCACAGATCACTGTACATCTTCATGGAGTTCAGCATATGTTTTTCATACACAGAACCATTTCAGTCACCACTTTTTCTCTGTGAATCCTCCACTGTTCTACTTCCTGGTGTGGCACACAGTAAGTGTTCTACCAAAATTCTGTCAGATTGTAGCTAACAACATAAAAACACCAGTGAAGTTTTTCTTTTTTACAAGTGATGTTCATTTACTTTAATAAACTTTTGTTATGGGGCAGAAGCACAGGGCTTCCGTACACCTCCAGTCTACACTCCCCCTTCTAAACACCCCATTACCAGTATCCTGCAGAACATGCATTTGTCAAAACTGACTAGAGCACCTTGTAACACTCCTCCCCTCTACATTCAGGGTTGACCTAAGTTTAACTTGGTGTCATGTAGAAAAATGCATAACATTGTATTTCCTTCTTGAAGGCTAAATAACATTCCAAGTGTATATGCTCTCCATCTGTGTTAGGTTGTTTCTGTTATTGGTAAAGGCCGTTTACAGAAATCCGCCTGATGTCATAACCACAGAGTGGAGTACTGAGTGCTTTCTTAGACAACCAGCTGATCAGTAGGATCTTTGATGATGTGTGGAACTCTGTGCTGTGATTTCCTTTTTGCTTTCTCATCTTATATAATTTACTCCATGTATTCTCATTTTCCTCTAAGAAATACATGGATTAATGTTTATTTTCTGGGCCCCAATCCACTATCTTTTCATTTCCCATCGCCCCCTTTTTGTCCCACCTTTTTCGGCCTTAAGACGTTGATTGATTGATTGCCCGTGTTGCCTTTCTCCTTTCTTTACTTCTGTAGCAAATTCAAACTGTGTCAAAGTAGGAAATACTTCCTGTTGCATACATTTCTACTTTTCACTTCTCCTGAACCACTTCTTTTTCCCCCTATAATTTATAAGTTAGCAAATTTATTTGCATTATGAAGATAATAGCTTAGATTCCTTTAGAACAGTTCCTACACAACTTTTAAAAGTAACTTTTCTAATATGGGTATCTCAGTCAAAACTCTTAAAGCATTTCTCCATCACCATCTTGTTGCTTAGACTTACTAACATTTACTAGCAACATCATCATGAATGCTGAAGAATTGAAAAGGCACCAAACACTGTCTTGAGCACTAGGAACACATGACTTGAATTATCAAAGATTTTTGGAAAGTCTTGATTCAATCTTAAATGAGTAAAATCTTTTCATGCCTGGCATCTGCCAAGAACAACCCAGATGATTGGGTGGATGTTTCCTGCTCACCGACATTGTCCAACACGTTTACTTCAGATTCATTGAGATTTTGAGAGAAAGATCACAGCAGCCCTACAGGGTGGCCATGGTGTCCTGGACCATGATGACTCTAGGATTCAGAAGTGAGTGAATTGAATTTGTGTAATCCTGTGAAGTTCTAGTTCCTGTATTAGTGACAGAACATTTAAAATTATTGCTATGTTATTTAGCATTATGGAATTGCAAGCCTCTGTGTGTTTGACCCAGGAATGGCCAGTGAGAAATATACCTTCACTTCTAGTGCTCTTGTTTCGTGTTGAACCCAATAGACAGGCACAGGCCTGTGGCTCTGATGTCCCAAAATATGGGACATTTGAAAGTATAATTTTTCTCTTCATTTCCTGATTTCAAATATCCTTCTAGCCACAGAATGGCTGGAGACATCCAGCTTATGGTTCTTTTCTGCGTGCTGTCACACAGGTGTGACTGTAATTCACATTATTGGTTGAAATTCTGATTGCATCAGTCTAAATGTGGAAGGTGGAGGTATGCTTTCTCAGAAATGGGATTTGCAAGAAGCAACAATTACAGGGCCCTGAGTATGGACCTGGGCCTGACAACCACTTGGGATTTACATGCAATCCTAAATTGTGCGGTGGGGAGAGAGGAAGTCCTGAGTGTGTAAAGTCCTGAGTGAATGTCTGTTGCTAACACAAGTATACCACGTCAAGGGCCATACTGTCAGACCCATGGGGAGATTGCAGCCCCCCTGCCACCTTCCCTACTGTGAGGCTCAGAGGGATGACAAAGTCTTCCTCTGATCCACCAGCAGATGATGTTGATAGTGTGTCCAGAAAAGTATCCACGACAGGTTTCTCCCCACAGATATTTAAGGCCTGAAGACTTACCCTATGGAGACTGCTCCTAGTGAGATTAGCTAAATCTGTCCCCTCTATCCAGCTGTACACCATATACCATAAGCCCCGCCCCCTTGTCTATCTGTATGTAATGACCCTTCCTCCCTGTCTATCTGTGTGCAATGACCCCACCCCCTTGTCTATATGTATGTAATGACCCTGCCCTCTTGTCTATCTGTGTGCAATGACCCTGCCCCCTTGTCTATCTGTGTGCAATGACCCTGCCCCCTTGTCTATCTGTATGTAATGACCCCGCCTCCCTGTCTATCTGTATGTAATGACCCCACCCCCTTGTCTATTGTATGTTATGACCCTGCCCCCTTGTTTATCTGTGTGAAATGACCCCACCCCTTGTCTATTGTATATAATGACCCTGCCACCTTATCTATCTGTATGTAATGACCCCACCCCCTTGTCTATCTGTATGTAATGACCCTGCCTCCTTGTTCAGCTGTTTGCAGTAACTCCATAATTCTCTAGAAAACTCTATAATAAGCACACTGAGCTTCCAGGTGCTGAGGTTTCCCTTATCAAAAGCGCAGTCCACCTGATCCCGACATGTATGTCTGTCCATTTGTCAGTGTGTTTGTCTTTTCATTTTCCTGTGATCCCACTCAGGTAAATCCCTGGAATCTGTGCAAGGACACAACAACAAACCATTCAGGAATGTGGAAGAGAGGGCACTGTGATCTGATGGACAGTACTGCTCCCTGGTGATGAGGATTTGGGGTCCAGTGCAGAGGCTGCTCCATGGCTCTGTGATGCTGGCTTCTGCAGCACTGGAAACAGGAACTGTGGACAGATGGGAGATTCATTTTGAAGGAAGAGCTGGAAGCATCTGGTATACACAGGACTGTTAGCTGTTAGCTAAGAATAATAATCACCTTAACATTAAGAGGAACATTTAAGGAAACTATCTGCTTTCTTGTCCTCTTTTGTTCCATTTTCTGCATTTTATATCCATTTAAAACCATGCAGTGATTTTCTTTCTTAAAACCTTTGTTGCATTCTTTATGCTTCCATACATAACATTTTGTTTCATCATTGCTTGGGATATAAGCAATGCAGATTTTTTTATGCTAGTTTGTATAAAGAAACTGAACTTCAGAGAGAGTAAAGTAACTGTTTCACAATTACCTAGTAAGCAAGCTGTAAATTTCATGTTGTTCTTCTACAGCATAGTTCGGCCAAGTCTGTAGAAATAGATTTGGTAAAGGGCCTCCACTTTGTTCTCTTCCCTTGTCTTTCTTCGGAAGTACATCATCCCTCAGCAGTCTGTGTTCTGTTATCCTAAGGAACCCTGCAGTAGGTTACTTAATAAAGAAAAGGGGCTGACTTTGCTCCCAATTCTGGCAGTTCAAAGGGTGGCAGTGACACTTGTAAGGGGCAGATTACATTGTAGCACAAGCTCCCAGTGTAATGCACAGGATCTGGATCCCTCTGACATAATAATCCATTTGACAGAACTAGCCAGGAGGCTCCTGGGAATTACCAGAATCCCTTCTGCCACAGTGCCTCCTGTAGCTCTGTAGCTTCGCAGTGGGTGGCACTCCTTATAAGTCCTACCACCTCTTACCACCTGCAGCCATGCTTCAGAAACGTGAGACAATTACATCCACACTACAGTGTACCCTTGTACCCTCATTTCCTCATGTCCCCTGGAACAGTGTTTATAAAAGCAGGGACTAAAACATTCCCTTCTTTTTGTTCCAATAGTCAGAACTGCTGGCACAGGAGCCAGAACACGTTCCTTGTTGCTTGATAGGACCCAGCTAGGAACTCATTCCCTAGTGGATTGATTTGTATAGAAATGGATTTCACAGGGCTGAGTCTCTAGCTCTGTTGGTAGAATTCTTGCCCAGCATTCATAAAGCCTGGATTTGATCCCTGACACCAATAAACTGAGTGTGGTGTTACAGGCTGTAATCTAGCTCCCAGGAGGCAGAGGCAGGAGAACCAGAAGTTGAAGATCATCTTCTGATATCCAAGTGAGTTTGAAGACCACTTGGGCCACATGAGGTCCGGTCTCCAAACAAAACAACCTACACACACACACACACACACACACACACACACACACACACACACACACACACCACTCATAATTCATAAAATAAACCATCAGAAAATACATCTGGAGTTGGTAAACTCCACATGGAGAATCTAAAGTAGCCAGTGATGCTCACAGAGGATGAGAATTTGGGGGAGAAGTTTGAAAGAGTAAAAATACTTTAACAGTTACTGTGCCCTGAAGAAGTTAAATGCCATGAGTCTGACTTAGTCATCATGATGTCCAGCTCTCTGGCTCTGAGATAGTCTCTACCATAAAAGTCCACGCTTCCCAGAAATGTGCCGTTTGTGATTCTGTCTTCAAGCAGTTGGTAGAACATTTTTTTTTGTCAGGAGGTATGGTAGATAAGTGAGAATAGCAGTTTATGAATCATATGGTGTCCTGCCAAACTGCTATTAATTCTATTGTTTAAGTCCTTTAAGTAGGAGTGACGTGGTACAGCCCCTCCCTGTACACTCCACTGTGTCTGGTGCTCAGCACAGCTTTAGGCTGAACATTTTTCACGTGGGCTCTCCTGTGCTCCAAAGAGTCAGCTGCTCACCAGGAACAAAGCAGGGTAGTTTCTCCAAAGGTCCCTTTCTCCCCAGAATCCCCTGCATGCACCTTCCCAACAGGGCCTTTTCTGAATGTCTATGATGGTTAGCTAGCTGTTGTCACCTTGACAACTGACCTGGGAGAAGGGCTGTGGACATCCCTTTGCGGATTATGTTGATTGCCTTTATTGATGTGGGAAGATTCATTTTCACCATGAGAAGGATCATTCCCTGAGCAGGGAATGCTGGGTTGTCTAAAGTGCAGAAAGCATGCTAAATAGTAGTAGGTATGCATGGCTTGCTCTCTGCTTCTTAAAGAAACAATTGTTTAATGTGTGTGAGTGTCTTTGCCTGTGTGTATCTCTGAGTCACATGTGTGCAGTGCACACAGTAGCCAGAAAGGGCATCAGATTCCTGGAAGCACAGCTGCAGGTGGTTTTGAACTGCCATGTGGGTGCTGGGAATTTAACCATGGTCCTCTGGGAGAGTAGCAAGTGCACTGAGCTGCTGCACCACCTCTCCAGCTCCACTCTTCATCTCAATTGTGGATACATGAATAAATTCATCCCTGCGTTAAAGAACTTCCTGCACAGAGGGAATCTGTCTTTCTGCAGTGTGAAGAAAGCACTGTTCAGTTCCCACTGACTGACAGACAGAAATCCAGCCAGCACGGCCTTCTGTAGAGCGCCTTCTCACTGTGGGCTGCTCATTCCTCATTGTTCCACAGCCCAGCTTGTTTCCTTGGTAAATTAGACTGCCCTTGGCAACCCCAACTTCTCAAACTGTTGTCTTTTTTCAGAGTTTACAGGTGGAAATCAAAGTTCACCCTGGAGTGGGGGCCTTTAAGTACCTTGGAGTGTGCGGTAGCTTGAGCATGTCATCACATACTTCAGGAATGGCTTTTACCTGTCACACATTCAAATCATGTTTGTTAAAAGAATGACTCCCAGCTCTGTTCACACATTGGAATTATCTGGAACACTTTAAAAAATGCCTAAAAGCATACTGATGCATGGGATTTTCTCCAAACATCTCTACAGTTGATCTGGATATGATCTGATTACATTTTGGTTTCTCTTCCCTGACCTGCCACCATACAGCAGAAAGGCAGCAGTGTGCCATGCTCTGGGCTGTGGGCACACACTTCTGTACCACATCTGGGCCTGTTTAAGCATTCTGGCCTCAAATTTCTTATGTTAACAGCAAAACAATGAACATCTGCCTGCTCTTTGAATTTGTCCATTAAATCAAACAAAAGAATAGCTCTTAATCTACCTTGAAGTACAGTTTCAAATGCACTGGGGTACTTGTTCTAGAAGTTTCCATGGTTGGATTCCCACCTAGACTCACAGGAGGAAGTGCGAGCTGCCAGCTCTGGGACTTTTCTCCACCTGCAGAGTGGGCCCTCTGGGTCCTGGCTTCAACCATGCCTGTCTTCAGTCTTTACATAAGTGACTCCTTTACTTTACACCCAGCAGCCAGAATCAGCTTTGACCTTTAACAAGTAGCTGTTTCCTTGACATTTCCTCAAGATCCTTGTTCCCTGCAGACTCAGTGGTCTGCGAAGGGCAGGGAAGAGTGTGTTCACCCCCACACCTGCTGTCTGAGCAGACCTGTCCACACTCTGTGGGCTTCCTGGGCTTCTCTGAGCAAGCAGCTAGTGTCCCTGTTCAGGGCGCACATCTTCCCTTCAAAGGGCGCTTGTCCTGTGTGACATGTCACTACCTTTGCTGTATTTATTCAGAAAAAAAGAAAAGTAAAGGAAGAGTCTCCACTTTCTCCTGGAAGCCAGCAGCTGGGAGATGAGGAAGTTGCCTGGCATGTCTTACCTCCAGTAGAAGGAGAGTGGTGGGCATGATGACAGCAGTGAGCTGCAGACAGGCTCCAGTGTTGATACACCACAGTGGATGGCACAGATGTACCTGTGTTCTACTTCTGCATCCGAGAGCAGAACGCACAGATCCTATGTCAGTTTAAGTGTGCTATAGATTGAGCACCTAACAGATGTCAGAAAACCAAAATGCTAAACACTGAGGCTTGCTTATGCTTATGACAAGAAAGTAGAAACTGTTGTTGGCTTTTTTTTTTTTTTTTACTCTTTGGTCTTTTGGGGGCCCACCACCCAGCTCCCAAATAATCACACATAAGACGTAATTCTTTCTTATGAATGCCCAGCCTTAGCTTAGCTTGATGCTAGCCAGCTTTTCTTAACTTAAATTACCCTGTCTACCTTTTGCCTCTGGGCTTTTACCTTTTTTATTTCTGTATATCTTTTCTTTCCTCCTTACAACATGTTTGGCTGTGTGGCTGTGTGGCTGTGTGACTGTGTGACTGTGTGGCTGTGTGGCTGTGTGACTGTGTGGCTGTGTGGCTGTGTGACTG
>CABHPH010152293.1:0-40756 GCA_902168325.1 Peromyscus nudipes | reverse complement strand
CTGTGTGGCTGGGTGGCTATGTGTCTGGGTGTCTGGGTGTCTGGGTGGCTATGTGTCTGGGTATCTGGGTGTCTGTGTGGCTGGGTGGCTGGGTGGCTAGGTGGCTGGGTGGCTGAGTGGCTGTGTGTCTGGGTGGCTGAGTGGCTGGGTGGCTGAGTGGCTGGGTGGCTGGCCTCTTTTGTTCTCACTCTTTGATCTTCCCCTTTGCTCTTTTTCTCCTTCTATTTATTCTCTCTGCCTGCCAGCCCTTCCTATCCTTTCTCCTGCCTCACTATTGGCCATTCAGCTCGTTACTAGACCAATCAGGTGTTTTAGACAGGCAAAGTAACACAGCTTCACAGAGTTAAACAAATGCAACATAAAAGAATGCAGCATATCTTTGCATCATTAAACAAATGTTCCACAGCATAAACAAATGTAACACATTTTAAAATAATAATCTGCAACAAGAAACAGCTATGCAGTTTATTTGAATTGATGTATGAATATTTTAAAGTATATACATTTACAAAGAAGTGTATGCTCTGTTACATAAACAATTATTCAATAAATATATTAAAAATAATTTGTTAAATATTTTATATATACTTAGTATATTTTACTGTATATTCATATACGATATAAATCAATATATTAAGCATAATAGAACCAACTTGTAACATAATAGGAACTAATATCTGCATATTAATTTCACTTTCTTCAGAAAGTTACTTCAGTTATCCTGGAAGCAGGCCAGTTTCCCACCCTCACACAGGGACAGTGACCACATGGTGATGGAGAGCTGGAACCTGTTCCTTTTCCAGGAGTTCTACACTTTTAAGTAAGGTGCTTCACTTTGTGCTAAAGAGGATGTACAATTGGTAGGGTTCAACTTGCCTGAGAAAACTTCTGCTCTACCCAGTCTTTGTGGCACATATGCAGTTGCACATGCATGTGTATGAGAGCGCGCGCGCGCGCGCGCGCGCACACACACACACACACACACACACACACACGAGTACTGGATCATTGATATTCTGCCTATAGACAACATAAAAAGCAGAATACAAAGATCCCTCCTATGCAAAATATGCCTGTAGTGGTCTTTCCGAGCACAGCATTGCGTTTTGAGTACTTCACAGTGTGGAAGAGGAAAAACTGGCAACGCTGTGACTCTGCTCAGGCATTCTGCTCAGTGGAGGGACGCGTTCTGTTTTGTCCTTTCACACAGCTTACGGAACAGTTTCTGTGATTCTGTGGCCAACTGTACCTATCCTGTACTTTCTGTAGGGTTAAGCATGTCCTGCTAAATCAGTCTGTGGGAGAAAACATAGAGAAGGAGAAGAAGATGTGATTATGTCAGCAACTGATCCCCCAAGGACTTGGCCTGAGTCAGGCATGTATTCTAGCAAGTCCAAGTTAGAAAACACATCAGCAGGAGTGTGAGCCTTTGAAAAAATGCCCTTGACAGATGTTTTCTGTCAAGACTGGAACCGAAGGAGTAAGAAGGGTGTCGAGCATGTGGACACGTGTACTTTCTCAGACACAACTTAGTAGTTCCGGCGGAGAAAGAGGTACAGAGACAGCCTGCAGGGTTGATGCATGATCATCTGGGAGCCAGCAGAGGTGACGACAGGACTGGTGTCCACAGGAGAGAGAGCTGCCTGTGTTTGCTAGCTCACTGTCCACAGGTGAGCTGCCTATGTTTGCTAGCTCACTGTCCACAGGAGAGAGATGCCTGTGTTTGCTAGCTCACCTATCCCTGTCAGGCGAGTGTGGGTTCCACTAGCTTTGAGGCTGTGGACAAGCTACTTAACCACTCCACAGTTTGATTTCAAAGGTAAGAATATAAATCCACAAGGCAAGCGTATGTTAGAGGAGGGGGGCAGTTGTTCTAAAAGCTTATTTAATTAAAGACACATGCAACAAAGAATTAATCCTTTGGAGTGAGGCTGGGTTCCACCTTCTTCCTCAATAGTGGCACATCATCTCTTCCTTCTCTGCAGATTGGGGATAATAAGGGTTCTATTCGGCAGGATTTTCTTTCCTGTTAAAAATAGATAGCTTCAAATCCTTGAAGCGCTTAGCTAGTGTTCAGTAAGCTTTAACTTTAATCCTAACAATTATTATTTTCAGCAAAGTATCAGCCATATGTGAGCAAGGTGTAGGTCTGAATTAAAATTATCTAGGTTTACCTTTTTATTCTTTATAATTTTTTATTGGGTTTCTAATTGAGAAAGAGTCTCATTATGTAGGCTAGCCTATTGTCAATCACATTATTCTCTGGTCTCAGTCCCCCAGGTAGCTGGAACTATGACGCATGTCTCCAAACCTAACATTTTAGGCTTAATTTTGAATTAGAGAATTCTTTGTAATATTTTAAATTGAGATTGACTTGCTGTTGCTATGTTTGAAATTGTGCAAATGAAGTGAGAATGTGTTGATACTTTATATTAAACAATTTCAGATTTACATAATTAAAATTTTTCTGATTCTAATTTGCAAAAGCTATGAGTAGCTCAGCATCTCACTGGACTGGGATGAGTATTAAATGTGCTAATATATGCGAGTCATTTAGCCTTGGGCCTGACATTATTAATAGTAATGATCTCTAGGCAGCAAGAGCTGAGAGTGGACACGAGGGAGAGGGAAAATGACTATTTCTCTCCCACGACATCTCACACTAACTCACCAGTACTTGGCTGCCTTCCTTATTAAGTGAAGAGCTGGTAGAAGTGGAACAGGATAGAGGCACTTGCTAACTACTGTCAACATAGACCCGTGTCAGGAGGTGTTTCAGAAAACTAGGGCAAAGGTAAGAACTCCATCCAACTCTCTTCCTCTTCTACTGTGAGAGATGCTGATTGCCTAGGATGTTCTCTTTTTTAAAACTTGGGCAAAAAACATGAGGGATTTTGAGCACAGAAAAAATATTTTAAAATCTGAGGAGATGGTAAAATCCACGGGGCTTCTGGTCTCATCTCATGATGCCTCTAACTCATGAATGTCAGTTTCAATTCTGCAGATTCTAATATCAAACTACTTACTGAGGACAAAAGTTAGTTGAGAGTTTATACGGAGCCCCAAAATAAGCCTTGTTTGCCTTTCCAGAATAAACTTTTATTTTATCTATTAGTCTGTCATATCTATCTATCTATCTATCTATCTATCTATCTATCTATCTATCTATCTATCTATCTGTCTGTCTGTCTGTCTGTCTGTCTGTCTGTCTGTCTGTCTGTCTGTCTGCCTGCCTGCCTGTCTGTCTGTCTGTCTGTCTATCTATCTATCTATCTATCTATCTATCTATCTATCTATCTATCTATCTATCTATCTATCTCCTTCACCACCATCACTGCCATCCCTGCATCCTATTATCATCATCATGGTCATCACTACCAGCATCTGTCGTCTACCTATCTGTACCCGCATTAGTTAGTTTGCGTATGGCTATAACCAAACATCTGACAAGGAACAACTTCAGAGACAAAGGATTAACTTTGTGTCATGGTTTGAAGGTTAGTGTTGGTTATGTTTCTTATTGCTGTAACAAAATACTGGACAGTGTATTTGTGTTCATCGTGCAGCCAGAGTGTGGAGGAAGGACGCTGAGGCAGGCAGGAAGCAGAAAACAATGAGTGCTGATGCTCCCCTGCTCTCTCCATTGTATTCACTCTGGAACCTCAGCCAGGAGAATGGTGCTGCCCATGTTCAGGCTGTATCATCCGACCTCAGCACCTCTCTCTGGAAACTGCTTCAGAGACAAACCCAGATGTGCCTCTCATCTGTTCAAGTTTATAGTGAAGATCAGCCATGACAAGAATACCATCTTCTGGGGGTGAGAAGGCACTGTAGCAGGGGGATCTTGGCTCGGTCCCCTCACCTGTATCTCTGTAGAAGAGTGAGAAGGGACTGTGGCAGGGAGATCTGGGCTAGGGCCCCTCACCTATATCTCTGTAGAACAGTGAGAAGACTCTGTGGCAGGGAGATCTGGGCTAGGTCCCTCACTTGTATCTCTGTAGAAAAAGAAACATAGACAATCCTTCATGTCTCCAGTTTTGCTTTGTTTCATTCATGTCTCCTGGGCTTCTACCAGAATAATGTGTTAAGCTCTGCTTTGATTTAGCGCTTCTCTGGTCTGCAGCTCCAAACATTCCCACATCACCCTGCAAAGCAGATCCCTAGGCTATAAACTGCATAATCATGTAGTCACATCAACAACCCAAGTTCTTGATAGCAACCTTCCGTGCTAGTTGCTTTTCTCATTTCTGTAATCAAGTGCCAGGAAAGAAGCAGCTTATGCGAAGAAGGCTCAGTTTTGGCTATGGCTTGAGGGTATGGTCTATGAAAGCAGAAAGGGAGGGAATGGCATTCTGCTGTTTTTCCTCACCTTCTCACATCTCAGAAGAAGAGGGAGCAGAGATGGGACAGGAAGCATGATTGTGCTACAAACATGAAGGCTCATACCCTCCAATGTCTACTTCCTATAGTTAGGCCCCATATACCAAAGGTCCCACAACCTTCCCAAACAGTTCCACCAGCAATGGGAAAATTATTTCCTACCTACATAATAAAACCAAAAGTGTAACACAGTAAAAATGAAAGATTAATATAGGCCAACAGTGCTTAGAAAATGTTAAAATGAACAATTGGTTCTTCCATAACTTGTCTCTGGGAGTTTGACATGGTTTTCATAATTTTGAAAACAAAATAGCTCCATAATGAACACTTGTTTATTTATTTTAAAAGATGTTTTGTGTTTGTCTATCATGGTCTAGGTAGAAACACATTACCTGGGGCTATAGAATTACGCTAATGTATTTTCTCATCTGTCAGCCAGTTCTAGCTTGGGTGCTGAACTCATTAGGCTGTTAACAGTGACACAAGAATGTAACTATCAGATGCTCACCTCATGTGTGGACCAGAAGCACAGAAATATAACTCAAAGGTATCTGTACATGTCCCATGGGTACAGAATGGCTATAAACCTGGCTGGCCTTGATGAGGTCTGTGCCAACATTAAGTCATAATGAATTGGCCTGGTTACAAGGAGATGCTGGAAAACACTTTGGTGAGCATTCCTGAGGCTAGAGCCATTTGGACAGGCTGCTGCTTACATCTTCCCCATCCTCACTGCTCAGATTCCTCCAGCATGAGAACTCAGAGTATGCCCACAGGGAAACGGTCCAAGGTCCTTCATCTCACCATTAAAACTCTTGCTTCAGAAACGACTCTCAGATTAAAGTGCTATTATCAAGAGATCCTGCCTTTGTGAAGGAGGGTTGGCTATGTAGCAACTTCCAAGTTTTTGATGAATTGAAACATCCATTTTAAAGTCAATCCAAAACGTGGGCTCCAACAGTGAAACATGAACCTGTGTGGTTTTCATCTGAGAATGGCTCTCCGCTCTAACTTAAGACCTCTGAGCCCATCTTGGCCTTTCAGTCTAGAGACTAAACAATGTATGGGACTGTTGGGCCTGACTAAGAGTTACCAAGACTGTCTTTCCCGCACCCCGCCCCATTGTGTCCTGACACATAGATTTTAAAATGCATTTTTAGACCACTGGGTGTAATGGAAGACAACCTTGAAAACAAATCCCTGAAGTCATGTTTCATTAACACCTTTCATGGCAGCAGATAGGAGTGGCGACAGAGTGTAATTTCACCTACAAAGTCAAACAGAAAATGAATTTCTTATTGTGTAGCATTTGTATCCCTGGGCGTGAGTGTTCTAGGCCAGTTTCACAATCAAGGGCACCAGCTCTGAGGAGCATTAAATCACCAAAAGAAGGAAAATAATTAGCATTATTCCTTGTAACAGGAGTGAAGACAGATCTTCATGGGAATGCAGCCGTTCTGGAAGGTGGCTCTGGGCTGTCATGTGGAGAAGCTGCTGTAGTGTGCACTCGTCCTGACTCCATGCTCTCTGTGTTTGGATAGTGACAGCTAAGGGCATGGAAACCTGTGCTGTGACAGTGCCACTGAATGGGATCAGAACAGAATCAGAGAGGAAGTGGCTCCCAGGTCCTGCTGTGCCTAACAGAGGTCAAGCAGAATTTTACCCAGCATTCCCTAAGTTCCTACAGCATTGAGGACTCTCAACTAATTCTTGGGGAGCTCCTCACCCTTGGGACCATACAACCTTGAGTTAAAAATCTCATCTTTTTTATTTACTTTATTAAGGACAATTCATTAAATATCTTACATTTTAAACTTCTTACCTAGAACATGTCCAAAACAGTAACTGCCTTAGAATTTTGTTATGAGAAATCACATGACATTCATTAGATACACAGTGCCACATCAACATACTTATATTTTTAGTTGGATAAACAAGTTTATTTACAAACTTAGTCAATAAAGTATAATTAGCCTAAAATTTTTCATAGAATAAATTTAAAAACCTCTTTGGATAAATTTAGAAATCACTATGAAAGTGATTTCCCAGGACAGTAACCAGATGTGACCTAGCACATCTTGATCAGCAGAGGTTCAATAAGCTGCAGCTCTGCTCCTCATCCAGGCAAATCTATGCTAAAACCCACAAGGCAAAGGAGAACCTTGTGTTGTTTCCTGTTAAACAGAAAAAAAATCCCACAAACCCCCAAATAATTGAACTCCAAATTATCTACATTTTAGTAATGAGACTACTCACCATCTTTAATTGAAAAATGTCACAACAACAGATAAAGCAGCTATTATTTATGCAATACTATATTTTATAGGGGCTGATTACTTTCTTTTTTCAATAATATTTCATTTATTCTTTGATAATTTCATACATATATGCAATGTATTTCGAATATAACTACTCCTTCTGTCCCCCTTCCAACTCCCCTTGGACTCCCTTCATCTCATTCCCTCCCAACTTCATAACCTTGTCTCTTATTTTGTTATACTATCCCACTAGTTAGCTCTGCCCATATGTGCATGGGTGTGGGGTCATCTACTGGAGCATGGGTAGCCTACTACTGGTTATACCCCCAAAGAAAAATGACTCTACCTCACCCAACAACCACACATTCATTCTTTGCCTAGAGGTGGTGTCTCAGGAACTCCTCCACCATTCATGTTGGAGTTTTGGGTGGCTTGCATTTGTTCAGGAGTTGGGCAGGTGGCCCCAGATGCCTGAGTTCAGGGGTACAAACAGCCGTGTCATGCCCGGAAGTAGGCATTTCATAGCTCTCCTCTCCATTCTTCAACACTTACTGTCTTTCTGCACCCTTGTCCGTGATGTTCATCTCACTTAAGGCTGAGGACTCCACAGACACTTATTATCGCCACTCTAGCTAGTTATGAGTTTCTGCTTGGACTGCAAAAAGAAGTCTCTTTAACTAAGCTGGAGAGAGTTTTGTGGGGTTTTTTTTTGGGGGGGGGGTGTTTTCGAGACAGGATTTCTCTGTGTAGTTTTGGTGCCTGTCCTGGATCTTGCTCTGTAGACCAGACTGGCCTCGAATTCACAGAGATCCACCTAGCTCTGCCTCCTGAGTGCTGGGATTAAAGGCATGCACCACCACCGCCCGGCTGAGAGTATTAATCTAAAGGTATAAGCATATGTATTTAGAAGGTAGTTTGACAACATAACCATTTAGCCAAATGACAATAACAAGTTTACTCTGAGGGCCTATGACAGGCCATGGGCTTCTGACCAAGATCACAATACCAGACACGAAATTCTCTTCCATGGAGCAGGCTTCAAATCCGATCAGAGAGATGTTAGTAAATTACACTGTGGTTAAGACTTGTGTTTTCAGCCTACATTCTACCAAAATGATGGATCTTTTCACCTATGGGTCAGGCTGTCAATAACAAATGGACCTCAGCAGGGATGTCCTTTGGACCCTAGGGAATGCTTGAGTGGCTTATGAAGCACCTCCATTTCTTAAGGGCAAATCATGAGAGAATAGAATAAATTATCAAAGTCATAAAAGGTGGACATGAAAATGAGGCAGACAGAGAATATGGTGATGAATGATCTCATTAAGATTCATCACTATGAGCCAGGCAGTAGTGGTACATGTCTTTAATTGTGTCACTCTGTAAGCAGAGGCAGGTGGATTTATGAGTTCCAGGCCATCCTGGTATAGAGTGAGTTCCAGGACAGCCAGAGCTACACAGAGAAATCTTGTCTAAACTAACAGAGAAAAAAAAAGATTCATCACTATTATGTTGGCAGAATGTACTAATGCTGACCGTGTAATTTGTTATCATAGGTATGATGATCATCTTTAGAGTTTCAGGGTTTGTAAACCCTGTTGGGTATCATTGGATATCAACGGTGTCTCTTTGTCACCAGCCAGAGCTAAGAACTCTAGGTTCTAGCTGTTTGTGTGTCTGCATGGGCGTTTTCTCTTTACAACTGGTTTGACAGCATAATGACAGACTAATTCCAGTTTATTTTTCCTTGTCTTATTTTCTTTGATTATTTTGACTGTGTTGCATGTCACAAAATGTAGATCAAATTAAATGCCATTACTGATCCATTCTCATATCTTAAAAGGATCAATTGAGAAATTAATTTGGCCACTATGAAAGCTTCAGGCAGATCCACTTACTTTGAGAATACTATTAAATTGTCCGATCATGGTCAAGACAGGGAACTACATATTTTGACCTCATCATCTGATCCACTCCGACTGCCACCTGCAGTGAACAGGGCCTGGCCTCTGCAGCTTTCCCACCCAACTGTCTTGCCTGTGTTCTAGCACCAGGTACTTCGCCTCTGTTGTCATTATTAGAGCAGCCTTAAGCAGAGCCTCATCAGGCTGACTGCGTGACTCTTGTCAGTCAGCTTTCAGAGCAAGGTAGAAACTTTAACCGGAAAGACCCCTAATCTACAGAAATTGTTGCTTCCCTGTTCTTCTGTGTGTTCTTCTCAGGACATCACTGAGTGTCTCTGCCTATTCTTCTACCCCTCCTGCCATCAAACCACAAGCTCCAGAAAGATTTTCTTCCCCACCTGCAACACAGCATAGCTAGTTCATAAATGAACAAGTGACTATGGTCTGTTTCTGTCTATTGTGAGCATTCTTATTTGGTGTTCTGTCTTCCAAATGGCTAGTCTGTAAACAAGGGGATAAAAATGATTCTGAGATAATGACTGAAAGTAGTATTCCATTTATATATTGCCTTAAATTTTTTTAAGAGAGAAGAGCCTAGTCAGAAATAAAAACCACAATAGACATTGTATGGGAGGAGTGAAATCTCACTGGTGTCTCTAAGGAATCTCAGCCTTCTGGGGCAGAAGAGAGCTTGATATGAAGGAGTCTGCTGTGTTTGAATCCCACTGTCCTCACAGCAGGAGTCACCGCAGGAAGAACTGTTACTGTGGGCCCACTGCTCAGGTGACCCTCTGCAATGGGGTGCTTATTGATCTGTGAAATGATGTCTCATTTGAAGTTATGAAGACAAGAAACAGTAATAGCTAGAAGGGGAATTCTATAGCCTGGAAAATAAAACATCATTTTTTTTTAATGGAACTTGCAGAGATCTCCTGACAATCATAAAAAGACTCTGTTCCTATCTAAATTTTAATTCTTTCCTGAAAAATTTCAACACTATGCCCCACAATCCTTATTGTCAAATCTAAAGAAGCACAGACACATTTTTACATAGCAACACATTTAATTTTTTAAAATGTTTTATTTTACATCCGGACCACAGTTTCTCCTCCCTTCTCTTCTCCCAGTCTCTCCCCTCACCTCCCCTTTGCCTCCCCATCCACTACTCCCCTTTTCTATTCAGAAAAGAACAGACCTCCCATGGATATCAACAAAACATGTCATATCAAGGTGCAGTAAGACTAAGCACTTCCCCTTGCTTTGAGGCTGGGTAAGGTGACCCAGTATGAGGAATAGGGTCCCAAAAGCCAGCAGAAGAATCAGAGGCAGCCCCTGCTCCACTGTTAGGAGTCTCACAAGAAGACTAAGCCACACAACTGTCACATGTATGCAGAGGGCCTAGGTCAGTCCCAAGCAGGCTACCTGGTAGTCAGTTCAGTTGCTGTGAGTCAAGTTAGTTGATTCAGTGGGTTTTCTTGTGATGTCCTTAACCCCTGTGGCTACTGCAATCTTTCCTTCCTATCCTCTGCAGGATTCTCTGAGCTCTACCTAATGCCTGACTGGGGTCTCTGCATCTGTTTGCATCAGTTGCTGGATGAAAGCTTTCTTATGACAATTGGGCTGGGCACCAATCTCTGAATATAGCAGAATATCGTTAGGCACCCTTACATTGACATTTTTTTTGTAGTTGTGTTTGGTTCGGTCTCTAGGCCATCCAGCTTCTGGGTCATAGCACTCCAGGCAATGTCAGAGGTGCGCTCACTCTTGTGGCATGGGTCTCAGGCTGGGCCAGTCATTGGATGGCCACTCCCATAATCTTGGTGCCACCCTTATCCAGCACATTCCATAAGCAGAACAGATTGTTGGTCAAAGGTTATGTGACAGAGTTGTTGTCCCAATCCCTCCACTGATAGTCATGCCTGGTCACAGGAGAGGGCCAGTTCAAGCTACGTATTCACTGTTGCTAGGAGTCTTAGCTGGGGTAATCCTTGTAGATTCCTGGGTGTTTCCCTTGTACCAGGTTTCTACTTGACCCTGAAATGACCCCTTTTTCCGGTCATTTTTTTTCAGTACTCTCCTCCTTTACCCCTCAACCTGATCCCTCATGTTCCCATGCCAATCTGCCCCCAGCCACCCATGAAATCTTTTTTAGTTCCCCTTCCAAAGGAGATCCCAGTGCCCCACCCCCATGCCCTCCTTGTTACCTAGCCTCTCTGGGTCTGTGGATTGCAGCCTGATTATCCTTTACTTTACAGTTAATATTCACTTATAAATGAGCACATACCATGTTCATCTTTCTGGGTCTGGGTTACCTCACTCAGGATAAAGTTTTCTAGTTTCATCCATTTGCCTTGGAATTTTATGATGTCATTTTTTTAAACAGTGGATCAATACTCCATTGTGTAAATGTACCACATTTTCTTTATCCATTCTTCAGTTGAGGGACATCTAGGTTGTTTCCAGGTTCTGGCTGTTACAAATAAACTATGAACATAGTTGAGCAAGAGTCCTTATGGTACAAATGAGCATCCTTGGGGTATATGCCCAAGAGTGGTATAGTTGGATCTTGAGTTAGATCAATTCCCAGTTTTCTAAGAAACCACTGTATTGATTTCCAAAGTGTTTGTACAAATTTTCACTCTCACTAGCAATGGAGGAGTGTTCCCCTTGCTCCACATCCTTTCCAGCATGAGCTGTCCCTTGTGTTATTGATCTTAGCCATTCTGACAGATGTAAGGTGGAATCTCAGAATTGTTTTTATTTGCATTTCCCTGATAGCTAAGGATATTGAACATTTCTTTAATTGTTTTTTAGCTATTTGAGACTCTTCTGTTGAAAACTCTGTTTAGATCTGCATCTCATTTTTAAATTTGATTATTTGTTTTTTATGTCTATTTTTTTGAGATCTTTATATATTTTGGAAATTAGTTCTCTGTCAGATATGGGTTTGGTGAAGGTCTTTTCCTGTTCTGTGGTGGGGTAGGAGGCTTCTGCCTGGTTTTCAGGTAGTTGGCCTAGTGTCTGGTGTTGTGGAATATTATTTTACCTAGGCAAAAATGTGTTACTTTTTAATGCTGTGGGATATTACTTTAACTATGTGAAGGTGTGCTACATTTGTTTGTGCTGCATTTGTTTAATTATATAAGGATGTGTTGCATTCACCTGCCTAAGGAACCTGATTCATCTAATAAGAAGCCGAATGGCCAATAGCTAGGCAGGAGAGGGACAGGTGGGACTGGCAGACAGAGAGAATAAGGAGGAGGAAGAATCTAGGCTTGGGGAAAAAGAGAGAGAGAAGAGAACAGGAGAGAAAGAGAGGGGCACACTGGGGGCCAGAAGACAGGCATCCGCCAGCCAGCCAGACACAAGAAGCAGAAAATAGTACCTGCAGAAAGAAAGAAAAGCAAAAAGCCCTTAGGCAAAATGTAGATGAAGAAAAACAGGATAATTTAAGTTATAAGAGCTAACAAGAATTTAGAGCTAAGATAAGGCCAAACATTCGTAACTAATAAGAAGTCTCTGTGTCTTGATATGGGCGCTGGTGGTACAAGAAAGCCTGATACAGTCTGGGGTTCAGGATGCTGGCCTAACCTCTGATGGGGTAGAGGGCTTCCCCTAGAGGTGTGGGCCAAGATGTAGTGGTGGCAAGGAGAGGTGCAGTTGGAGTTATGCTGGGTGAGGTGGGTGGTGGGGGTTTTGGCTTACTTAGTTTTCAGGAAGCTGACCTGGCCTCTAATGGGGTGGAAGACCACACAGATACATTTTTATAAATTGTACTTATATGTATATATGTGTGTTTATGGGAGTTCATGCCACATGCATGCAGGTGCCCATGTAGGCTGGAAGAGGGCATCATCACTGTGGAGCTGAAGTTACAAGTGGTTGTGAGCCACCTGATGTATGTGCTGGGAACTGAACTGTGTCCTATAGAGGAGCAGCAAACACATTAACCACCAACCCATCTCTAGCCCTTCTTTCCTATCTCTTATGAAATAGAAACTTGTTTGTTCTCTTTTACACCACTGATTATCTTTAATTTTAAAAATAATTTAATAGCCTCTTTGTTATCTTTAAATTTTGAGCATAATTTCTTAATTATAAAAAATTTTAGTAAAACCTACAGGCTTTGTCTTATCGATAAAGCAAGTCTCCTAAACTTGTTGTTGCTTCTATCAAGTCTCTTTTCCTTTCTTATTATTTTGCATGATGTTTCCATTCTTTTTAAAATCCCATGTAGATCAACTTAATAGCATATTTATCTCATTCACAGTCTAGAATATATAAAGGGTACACAGAGCAAAATCTATGAAATTTCCAATGCCTCATTACAGTGGGCTATATAATGTTCTTAACTCATTGCTCAAGGTAGCTAATCCACCTGGGTGAAAGAAGCATTGTCTTTAAAAAGCATCATAATGGAGTAAAGTGATGAAAAGCTTCTAGGCCCAAGATGGAGTATGCTAATCTTCAAAGAGGAGAAACCCAGATGTTTCTCCTAGTAACCATTACTGATCTTATAGGTGGATCTCAGAGATAAGGCCATTTACTTTATTATTAGAGGCTCATTTTCACCATTTAATTATGTGTATATGTGTGGTTGGGGGGATATGTGCAGATGCCCAACAGGCTAGAAGACCACAGCAGATCCCCTAGAGCTGGGGTTACAGGGAGATGTGAGCCACCTGATATGGGTGCTGGAAACTAAGCTCCCATCCCCTGAAAGAGCAGCAAGTCTTTTAACCATTGAGCTGTATCTGTAGCTCCAAGGACATTTTAATTTTAGCAAACTGTGTGCAGCTCCTATGAGTCTATGATCTCACAGAAGGGCATATTCTACTCCTCTTTTTCCAAAACAGATGTTCCAGAAGCTGCTGCTTCCATCCTGGGTCATTTGTGGATATGTAGAAGCCAACAAAACCAGAATGCTGTCCTATCATGTTACTGTCATATCATCGTGATCAGTATTTAAGGGTTTATGGTAGAGTGGTTTATTTCATGGTGTCAGACATGTGTGGGAAAGGTTATCACACAATGGAAAGTAGGGTTGAAGCACGAGCCAAACTATAACATGCAAAGATATACCTCCAGTGTCTCATTTCCACCATGGAGGCCATGCCTCCTAAAGGTTCTAAACCCTCCCAGAAGGTACCACCACCTGCAGAACAAGCACTCAAAGCATGAGTCTCTGGGGTGGAGGACAGTTCCCATTTGAATTCCAACTTTCCACAGCTCACCCACAAAGGCTTTTGATATTAATATTGATCTATATCTAATATATAGATATGATAGGATAAAAGGGTAGATTACTGAATCTACTTTTAAAGAGCAACAACTTGCTTAAAACATTTTAAATGCCATATTCTGTAGGTCTTTGAAGTGTTTGAAAATTACCTACCTAATTGAAATATATCTATGTATATCTAGAAAACTTAACTAATATGACTACAAGTTTGGTTATCATAGATAGCTAACTATTAATCAATATTTCTTTATGATACATTGCAATTTTAAATGAGTTATATAAATATAATATCTTAAACAAGAGTAAAAATATACACACAGTGTAACAAAATTAACTTTAAATTTGGATCAATAAACTAAAATCCAATGTAAAATGTTTTAAGCAAGTTGTTGATCTTTAAAAGTAGATTCAATAATCTATCCTTTTATCCTACTATATCTATATCCTATATTTCTATATCATATCTCTTTTTCTTCTTTTAGAAAAAGATTGACTATGGCCAATAACATTTTGTAACCAACAACCTAAACAAAGACAAACATCCATAATCCATTTTTTGGGAATGTGGGCATAGTGTTCTAGGCTACTTCCTGCTGATAGGGGGCACTGGTAGTCTTATGGGGATCCTGAGAAAATTCGAGATAATAGTCAAGTCCTGGGAAGACCAGCTATAACCTTTGTTGATAGGTACCATCTGTTAAGGTTCAGGAGGTCTGGCTTCATCAAATCTGATCCATCTTAACCTGAAACAAATCCATAGCCTCTTGCTTCCTGTGGAAACAAAAGTAGAGCCTCCTTTCCAAAGCAACATATCCTTAGATCCAAATTTTGAAGTCAAGATATCTTTAAAATATATTAACTTAGCAGCCTTTATAATCAAATGTCTCTCTCCAGTTAAAAATCCTAAACACAATACAATAATATGCAGTATCCAGATTCTTTGTATAATTGCCATCCTTACATGGCTTAACTTTTATATTATTCTTATGGTCTCTTTAAAGACTTTATTTTTTAAAATTATTTATTTCTTTATATAACTGCCTATATTCATTTTCTTTCTCTTCCAAGTCTATGTACATTTTTACACATAATGTAAACCATTTAGAGGTTTATTCCATCTGAAATATGCCTTATTGTGAATCTATAGTCCTTCTCTGACTAGGAGAGATTTTGAACTGCTAAACTGCATGTTTAGGACTGAAGCGGCAGCCTTGACTGCTGACTCCACCCATTTCAGCTTTTCAACATGGCAGAGATAATTCTCTGCTGACTCTGGGAGGCAGTGGGTCCATGCCTCTGTCCAGCAGTGTATAGCCCAGAAACCTTTCTTTTTTCTTTTTTTTTTTTTTGTCTGTACTAGCAAAAGCTAAATCCACCACACAGTGAGCTGTTCAGCTTGGAGACACCACTGTGTACTGTGGCTGGAATCCACCACGTTGCTTAGCTTATGGTAGCTGAGTCCAGCTCCATCTCATAGCTGTTTGGAGATGAGTCTCTACACTGCTATTGGCATGAGACTGTGAGACTAGAAAGCCCAGTGTGGCTCCATTCAGAATCTTTAAGGTTTTTTAGTTCTCTGTGGATTAATGCCCAATGGTGAGTGCCAAATGTGGTCAGAAGTTTTCCTGTGTTCTGCCCATCCCGCAGCTGCTTGGACAAGTAAACACATAGAGGCTTATATTACTTACAAACTGTATGACGTAATAGCTCAGGCTTCTTGCTAACTAGCTCCTATAACTTAACCCATTTCTATTAATCTATAAGTTGCCACATGACTGTGGCTTACCGGTACTTTCACATCTTGCTTCTTCTGGCAACGGCTGGTGTCTCCTCTCTTCCTCTTTTCTTCTTCCTGTCTATCTGCTTGAATTTTTTGCCTGCCTCTAAGCTGCCTTGCCATGTGCCAAATGGCTTTATTTATCAACCAATCAAAGCAACAACGTAAGGAAAGACATCCCACAGCAGGCTTTTGTTCATTTCATGGTTCAAACTTCATTCAGTGTAATCTCAAAAGTCCCCATCATTTTACAGTTCCAACATTGTCCAAAAGTTTAAGTCTTACTGAAACTCAAGCAATCTTTTAATTATGAGTGCCTATAAAATAAAAGGTATTATACATTTTCAGGACACAAAATCACAGAATGAGTGCTTTTCTTCCAAGGGAGGAATGCAAAAGTAGAAGACAGCAATAAGAGCAAAGCAAGATTGAAACGCCGCAAGACAGCTGTTAAAGTAGCTCCATTTCTAACACGGGGCCATGATGGCCTTTTCCGAGTTCCAATGTATCTAAGTATCCCCACCCTATGATATTACCATTTGCAGCTCACACTGTCTCTTTCTTAGTTTGGGTGTACTTGCTGTTGACAGCTTTCCTAGAAAGAGTTTCTATATTCTTTTTTTTTATGTGCACATTTGTTTGTGTGAGGGTGTCAGATTCCCAGGAACTGCAGTAACAGACAGTTGTGAGCTGCCATCTGGGTGCTGGGAATTGAACCTGGATCCTCTGGAAGAACAGCTAGTGCTGCTCTTAACTGCTGAGTCATTTCTCCAGCCACAGTATTCCACATTCTTGGTATCAAGTGCTCTGGAGTGTCCATTGTGATTTAAATTTCAGCCATAGACTACATGCATTTCCCTGACAGGAGCTACTTGTAGGGAATGTGACCCTGATACACATATCTGGTCTTCTGGAATTTGCTTTGTTACACTGATTTCATAACTCACATTCTATATGCCCCCAAAACCAATACCACATGAATGCTGTTGGATTCTGCTGCCATCTTGAGCAATAGCTAACCCCCTTCAGATTATATTTGTACTGATCTCTATGTGCTTAGGTAGTGGAACAATGTAAAGCACTTCCCTTGGCAACTTTTTGTAGTAGGATGTCCCAAAGACTGTCTTCAAAGGTAAGTCTTTAAATGAGTCTGAGGTTTTATAACCTAGATGTTTCAATTGGGCATGTCTCTCCAACTCCAGCAATTACCCTTCTGGCTCTCACAGTCTTCCTGCTTTATCTTCTGTGAAATCCCCTGAGACCCTCAGGTAACAATATTTCTATCATGGTAGTCACCCAACTTTAACTGGGGCCACTCATTCCACATCAAGCCAAGTGTTTAGTGTTACTTGCAAGTAGAGATTCTGGAGCCACTCACTTTACTTTCCTAACTTTGTTTCTCCGAAGACATCTTCTCTCCTTTCTCTCTTGTCTCCATCTCTGTCTCTCCTCTGTCTCTGTCTCTGCTTCTATCTCTGTCTCTCAATTTGAAAGTTAGATTGTCAAACCTTGAAGATGAATAATGTTTTTTAAAAAAAGGGCAGAATGCTTTCATGGATGGTGATGGAAGACGAGGGATGGGGGATAGGAAGGGGAATGGAGGAGAGGGACTGGCAGGGGAGGATGTGTTGGGGAGGCTGCAGCCAGGATAGAAAATAAATAGATGAATTAAAAAAGGGGGCAGAATGAGTAATAATTAAACAGAGTGTGGTTACTCAACAAAATTGTCTTAATAAGCGTAAGTATGTGAAACTCAGTCATCAACATTGGATGAATACCATTCTACTTAATCATATTTTTAAAATTTATAAAATTTGACTCTATTGTGTACTTAATCAAATCTTAAGGCATTTAAATTTTTCTAGTAACAATGCAGTTAATTATAGATCAGCAGCAGCAGATTGTAGATTTGAATTTTGCATTTTTAAACCTTTCTAGGAACTATTTTGTTATTAAAACAACAAATGTACACGCACATGGAAGAGAAGTTGGTGAACCAAGACAAAATTCTATGTGCACAACTGCACAGTGAGAGACAACTGTCACCCATTCCATAGAATTCTGACTGTGGCAGGATTTGAGTGAAGGAGGCACAAGATATATTCCATGACCAGCAGGGACAGATGCAAACCAGAGAGATATTCAAGAGTACCAAGCCTGTTAGGGAAGTCATCCCTATTAGGGACCCAAGTTATACTTCTGGGTTTGGTGGAGTCTGGATTTTGTTGTCAAGGCAGTGGGAAGCCACCAGAGAGTTTAACTGTCAAAGAGCAGTAGTGAACACGTTTTCTGCAGGATGTGTGGACCACCATCCATGAACTGGTGCTTATTTCAATGCATCAGTGGTTAATTAATTTAAGGACTGAAAACGAATGGGAGGGCTGGACCATTCTGAAAGTCTGGTTTTGAAATTCAAACTGGAACATATAAAGACAACCAATTTAATTTAAAAGTATTTTAATTTTCCTCCTAGAAAGAAATATTTTCAGTAAGGAGTCATTTTACTATTAGGAATGAACATTTTCTAATTGTATTCTGTGCCACAAGCTTTAGCTACTGTTCAATCTCAGATAGGTGTAGATGTTGCATAGGCAAGTGCTGAGTGCTTTGAACTCTTCCTCAGACATGAACATCTATCAGACAGGTGTTGCTGTGTTCTCCTCAGAGGAGGTAAGTTTCCCGAAGGTCTCAGCAATGCTGAGAATCCACCTCTAGTGGAGGCTCTTCCACTGGTCTCTTCAATGGCCATGCAGCAGCTGATCAGAGGAGGAAACCCAATGCCTTGTGAGCAGCCGGAAAGAAGCCAGGAGTGCCAGCCACTTACATCAGCCTCTTACTAAATTGTCATTTAAAGTTTCCGAATGCTAGGAACCGGGATCATGGCAACCTTCTCTACATTGCACCTTCCATAAACATTTATTAGCTTGTGAATTGTAAGCTCTCTCCCTCTCCCTCTCTCCCTACCTTTCTCCCTCTCCTTCCCTCTCCCATTCCTCCCTACCTCTATGGCTCTCCCTCTCACTGATGTCAAATGCCACATTACTCTGTAATTGGATGGTGCACTAAGATAATTGGATTTTGCTTTCACTCTAAGACTCTAAGTAAAGTGAGAAGCAGCATTTTCCTTTCTGCAGTTAAGGCATCGGCAGCGGAAGGAAGATGCTAAGATTATGCCCAACTGAATACTTTCTGGCATACTTTATCAGCGTTGGTAATTGGCAAACCCTATTTAGAAGCTTTTTATACATAGTAGTTACCTTGGGTTATTTCTCATAGCACACTCTGTGGCTTCTTCCAGTGACTTTATGAAACTAGAACTGAAGGGAACCAAGTCCTCTGAAACACTGCACATGGTGCACTTAGCCAGCGTTACTACAATTTCCTTCTGCAAACTGCTTTGTCTTACACCTTGCTGATAATTTGTACACATTTTTCAGATTTATATAAAAAAATGGACACAGAAAATCTCAAGGTTCTGAGCTAAAAAACAGGTATGGTCAAAGATACAGAACCAGAGTCAAAGCAGGAATTCCTTCCCTTAGAATGCCAGCACAGAAGGCCACAGGTGCCTAGGCATGATCAGGAGAGCTGTTCTCTATCTCAGTGGACTCCCAAAGCACCTACAGGTGGCAATGTTGAGGTGGAGTAATGCAATGGTTATTTGTGCACAGCACGACAAGATTGTAGTAAATCTACCCTCTCACATACCTGTTACAATCTTCCCTTTTGGGTTAAGGATTTGGACTCAGTCTTTCTAAGTGTCTGTGTCATAGCTAAAGCAAAGAAGAACTGATTGATCATTCCTGACAAGGACGTTTCTAAACAATTGCAGAGTAATGAGCAGTGGTTTCAGAACATCGTAGTTCCCCAGATGCAAACTAGAGAGAGCTATTAAAGAATGCCAAGCCTGTTAGGGAAGCTATGCCAGACAACAAGGAAGGAAGTGAGGATGGAGATGGGACAAAGGCAGTGCCCATATCGGCATGGCCTTACTTGGGCCAATGGTATGGAGCTCACGTAAGAGTTTTCCTGCTTTGCTGCTTGGAGGGCACTGTTAATGCCAAGACTGTCATTGATGGAAGGCTGCTTGAAGGTAACTCCTGACACTTCCAGACTGTCTAGGAGATGCAAACAAGGATGCAGGTGGGATCCTGGGAGATATGCACTAAGTGGGCAGGGTTGGAGAGTTTACATGGGCTCTGGAAGCTTCTGTGTACATAATGAACTGTGAATTTCCTCACAGTTACTTCTATACATTCCTATATACTGGGGCCTACAAAGGCTCAAACACTATGACAACGTACTTCTTCATATTGTTTGTTTACAGAATAAGTAAATCATCTTCATAGAGAAATTGAATAAACCTATTCAAGTGTCATGGAGAAACACTGATTTCATTCTTTTCCCATGAAATATTCCCTCTTGAATATCTGGAAATGTGTTTTAAACAACTCTATAGTAAAATGTATCTTCTCATTCCTAGGTCTCACCTTTATTTTCAGAAAAGCAATATCAGAGAGATGTCTGATCTCTAAATTGAATTTGTTATAAGAGGAAAATGCTAGAAGCAACTTCTTAGGAACACAAATGGGTTCTAAGAGTCAGGTAAAGTCAGAAGGGAAAAGGAATGCACCTCACTGATGCTAGGCCATAGAGTAACAGAGGAGGACTAAACGACACTGCTGCTTTTGAAGCCCTGATGCAACAAACTTCTTGCCTTTGATGCTGGATTCCTATGGCCAATGCATGCACAAACACCCAACAGCTAGGAGCAATGCTCTTTCCACACGTGTGCCTGCGTTCATTCCATATCATTGGTTGCATCCGAGCTATATGAGGGGGTCTTTATTTTTGCTGGCCACTGGCAGGAAGGAAAATAAAAATATGTCCTGGGGGAAGTATTAGAGGTCAGGTGCCAAGATCCTTTTTGATATTTTCAGCTTTGCAGTGTGTGACCTGAATATCTTAGATACAGTACAGGAAAAGGAGGCCATTTTCCTCCTCAAATTGAGATCTATTTTAGGAGCAGAGAACAGCCTGTTCGTATCCTCAGATTAATTTTTCTTCCCAAACATTCTTCCCATAGAATTATTTTTCTGAACCTTTTCAATACACCATCTGATTAAGTCATTATTTTTCATTATAGACATGCCATTTTTCTGTATTTCTCAAAAGAAAAATGATCATTTAATGCAGTTGGAGGTTGGCTTGTTTTGCCTTAAAATACTATTTCATGAAATGATTTCTACAAATCTTTGCAGCTGCTCACAGCTTCCTAATTGGACTGCTGTTACTTTCCTAGATGCTAATCATTGCCTACTTTGCATTGGGACAATTACTTCAAAACATAAATAACTTATCATAGTTCAGCCTGAGGACATTTCCAGGTGTAAAATTCCTTGATTCTTCATGGCTTTAGAGAAAAATTCAACAAATCAAAAAGAACTTCCCAGTGACAAATATAAATATTTTCAAAAGAAAATATTCCTTACAATAATTGATATGAAATGTTTGTATATATCCCCCAATTTATATATTGAAACTCTCACTCCAAACATATTTGGAGTTGAACCTTTATGGAAATATTGTTAAATGAAGTCACAGACTCTCAGGCTCTGATGTCTTAGGGGAAATACAATTTTGGTTTTCAATTGTTGAGATGTCTGTAATGGCAAGATGAGCAGACTAAGTTAGGGTTGTACAGTTACATATTCTATTGAAGTCAATTTATAAATAACGAAGCATGGACCCTGTGTAGAGTCCTGAGTTCTACACTCCCAACCACAGACAAAACACCATATAGGTAGACCTCAGAACAGGACAGACTGCTGCAGTCACCCCTGAAATCTCCTCCATAAGTTCCAGCCTTGTTTTAACCATTTTCCCCAGGCCAATGTCATTCGTCTTTCTACCTATGTAAATGTACACAATGTGCATTCTTATACCTACACCCTTTCATTGAAAAATGGCCTGGAGGTTTTTGTTGGTTTTTTTGCCACATCATGTCTTGTACAAGAAGTATTTCTATTGGTGGATGGTATTAAACTCTATTAATATGTCATAATTAGTCAGTTCTTGCAACGATGTGAAGAAGGCTCCAAGGGTTCAGCTTCTGCAGATAAGGCAACTTGTGAACATTCCTAGAGGTGCTTATTTTTGCTTCTTCTGTGTAAATGTCTGGAAATGAAATCATTCCTGAGTCATACCTGTGTGTAACTTTAAAGAACGCTGCTGTTGTTAAGATGTCTGTGTTGTTTAATACTGCCACCTGAGTGTGAGCTACTGCACATCCATGCCAATATTGGTGATGTCATTTTCCAAATTTTAGACAGTCTGTGAAGTTACATCATCACTCTTTTACATGAATTTACTTCCTGACATATTGATGTATCTTAAATATACTCAATGTGAGTGTAATTATAATGTTTTGCCCATTTGTATTGGGTTATTCACCTTTCATGAGTGATTTGTGAGCATTTCAAAAGTTTCATACAAAAGTTCTTAGTCAGATATATTTGTATTATGAAATCCTCTATTATATATTATATTATGCATGTTACATATTATATCACAAATAATTTTCTGTACTCTATGGCACCTTCATTTCCTTAAAATGGCATTGGTAATGGGATATTTTAGAATATGGGGAAGTCTAAGCTATAGATGGTTTTGACATCTTATCTAAGAAACTTTCCCCTGAGTCAGAAGATAGACCCTTATCTCTTCTTCCAGTTGCTTTACTTTCCTTATCTTTTTTTCATGTAGGTCTATGATCTGCATCAAATTAATTCTCATGTATAGAATGATACAAGGATCAAATTTAATTTTTTCTCAGGATTGATGTCTAGTTTTAACAATAACACTTTCTGACAATGATTTTCCTTTGAAATGATTTGATTTCTTGGATTATAAAAGTGCTGACACTGTGTGCGACTGTTTTTGGTCTCTGCTGCTCTACGGAACTGATTGGCTACTGTTATGTCTGAACCTTGATTAACTGAGACCTCCAGAATCTGACAGCACAAGTCTTTCAATGTCATCTTGTTTTAGCTAAGATAACTTGACTATTTCACTCCACTGTCTTTTTCACTCGTCTTATACCAATTCCAACAATGTAGAAAGACTTCATGGAATTCCAGCTGCATGACCTATATCCTCACTGATTCCTTCCATCTGGTTTTCTACCAATCACTGACATAAGAGTGTAAATTTTTCTATTTTCCCCTGTAGTTTTGCTAATCTTCACATGCTTACTACTGTATTAGATACATGGATATTTAAGGTTTTCTAATGAGTTGGCCTTTTAACACTATTGAATGTCCTTATGTCAAACAGTATGCTTTGTTTGAGGTGTTCAGGATCTAATACAAACACAGCAGACTGTGCTCGCTGCTAACATGAGGCATGTTTCCTTGTCCTTTCACTTTTAACATTTCTGGTGTTACTTCTTTGTTCTCTGGGTCGTTTTGCTGATGGAATTTAACGAAACCTCGTTCTCTCCTGTCTTCCCATTCATGGCATCTCTTTCTTTTCTCCCCAGGGTCTCCGTTCATTTGTCTGCTGACTTTGGGGCAGTGCCCTACAGATCTTCATATTATTTCTTTCTGTTTTTTTTTTCTCCTAGTGTTTCAGGTTAAATAAACAATTTTAGGCTCTTGACTTGTATTTTGATATTTGATTATTTTATCTGCTGTGTCAAATCTGTTGTTCAGTCCATCAAATGAATTATTCATTTCTGGTTCTGTCTTTACTACTATCATCCTTTTTTGTTTGGTTCACTATAATTTCCAGGTATCTGGTAAAATTTACATTCAGCCTTAATTATTCATTGTGTTGAATAATGATTTACACTAAAGTTTTTAAATTTCTGATAAATTCCAACATCTGATTCACCCCACAGATACATCTTTTATTCCTTGCAAACTTGAAATCCCAAAATATATATACTATGTATGTGGCATGACATTGTGGGATAAATATAGTTGAAAAGGTCAACTACTGTCTGTTACAATACCTAGCTACTTGTCTGTTTTGCTTTAGCAGAAGCAGCTGATTTCTATTTATTTAGTATTAATACCTTATACATACATACATACATACATACATACATACATACATACATATATTATGAACAAGAAGGCGCATATCTAGTATATAATAAGAGTGCTACGAATGGATAGCATCTATGATGGCTAGAGCCTGCCGTGTACTTACTACACTGAAATGGAACTCCACCAGGGCCTGTAACATTTGCTGTCTCTGTCCCTTTTCTCCTTTGACAACTTCCAACCCCACAGCATCTCTGTCCCATACACTTCAAGGAGCTATTCTTCTGTATAGACAAATACAAATACAGCTTCTTGCTGTCCTTCCTACTGATGAAGCCATGTCCATTTGTTACATTGAATGGTACCCAACACCTTCCTTGTGATGAACTTCTCTTCTCCAAAAGCTTGTGCCTCTGATGAGAGGCCAAAGTCAGGACTCTGGAAGTGTCTGGGTTCATGTAGGTCGCCTGAGGTTTGGAGTGGCCGCTATGTTTTGGTCTCACTGTTCAAGGTTTCAATGACAGTGACTAAGGTCAGCTGTGGTGGCCAGCTGCAGCTCTTTCCTAGGTGTGAGTAAAGAGGCTGGTTGAGGTGACCTACATAACTCTGAGCTCTCCCTTCCTTCCGATTGGACTGCATTACTTCTAAGAAAAATTGTTATGTTGGTGTAGGTTGTGTGCATCATTGGGTCTTTGGAATCTTTTAAATGACTATGTGTTATGTTGATGTAGGTTTGTGTGCATCACTAGATCTTTGGAATTTTTAAATGACTGTATTGTTCTGTGTTGTTTTTCATAGGGCAGAGACAGTTTCAGCCTGTGCATTTCTTTGTTCTTTTTAGAAGTAGACATCCTAGTGCTGTTAAACTAAGATTTAATGATGTTTTTGTACTTAGATGAATTTTATTTTAGAGATTCACAGTGGGATTTGCTAACTGTAATTTCCTAGCTGCATTTTATTTTACTTTTGGATAACATCCACCCACTGGACAATATATTGCCCCAAATGACAAATTAATAGATAATAATTCCATTTTCCCTATGGTCCATTTGTTGGAACAAAGACATTGGGCTAGACTTGACGAGCACTTACTTAAATTTACTACCATTCTGTTTAATGGGCTTCTGGTCTTAGGCACCCAGGTTTGGCTGTTTACTGGTTTTGTTATTGCTGCTCTTCACCTTTAGTTAGATGAAATGCTATCTATCATCCTATTATATTAACACTTTTCTTTATAGCTTCATGTGACTGTGTATCTCAGGCTTACAGTGTGATTTTTTTTGATATGTATATTTCCTTTAAGAAAAAAAAATCAATCTAACTGGGCATAGTGGTACATGTCTTTAATCCCAGCACTTGGGAGACAGAATCTGAGTTCAAAGCCAGCCTGATCTTCACAGGGAGTCCAGGGTCTGCCAGGGCTACACAGTGAGATTCTAAGAACAAAAGAATCTCTATGTAATGATATAATTTAAAAATCATCCGTAGCTTTAGGTGGAGATGGTATTTGGACTGTTTACTTTTTACCTGTGCCCTGCCCAGCACTCGTGTTTGATACAACCCATTGCTCCATTTCATTATTGTGCATGTGCCTGACTTTATAAGCTCTTCGTTACTTACTTTTTACCAAATGGTGTCTGAGCACTGCTGTGTTCTTACCTGTGCTTCCTGAGACATGGCAATGCTGGCATCATACCTGTTTTGCTTCTGCGTCAGGCACTGACCATAGTTGTTCCTATCACACTGCCCCCATGCTCTTGAGTCAGTCCTTGACCTGGTCTTTTCCTATCACACAGTCAGCCCTTGACCTAGGCTCTTCCAATCAAACTGACCCTATGCTCTTGAGTCAGCCCTTGACCCAGGCTCTTCCTATCACACTGCCCCTATGCTCTTGAGTCAGTCCTTGACCTAGGCTCTTCCTATCACACTGCAACTATGCTCTTGAGTCAGTCCTTGACCTAGGCTCTTCCTATCACACTGTCCCATGTGCTCTCACACTTACCTCTTCACCTCTACAGTCTGAACGGTGTCCATAGGGATGAGCATCAAAACCTAGACTCTCATTTTTCAGCAGCCATTATAGAGGTAAATTAGAAATAAATTTTCCACAGAATCTATAAACACTTATCAATTTAATATCCCCCTCCTAATGTACATTCTACAGGGAATTCCAGCCTCATATCTGGAGGATAATCTTTTTAAAAATGTTTGGCTACTTTTTTCATGACAGCCAAATCTGGAACCGACCTGGATGTCCTCCTCTTCAGGAGGAATGTTAACAAGTTGGCTGGTCTGCACTGTCCCATAGTGTACAGTAGCTCAGACCCCATTTTTCTCCAGCTCATCCTGAGGGAAAGACAGCCCTAAGGACAGGCCTGTTAAGAGCAGCAGATGGATGCACTATCCAGTAAGAGCTTCACTAGCACTCACTTTTTAATATTACTCAAATGAAACAATACCTTGAAGGTTTATAAGGAGGATGGCTCTCAGGACATGTAAGAGCAGACGTGATAGATTCAGCTCTACCATCTGCATGTTGCTGCCTTTGGAGACACTGAGTCAGCTGCTCCGGAGCCCATGACTTCATACCCAGTTCTTGGTCATTCTATAAAGCACTTAGTCAGAAAAGCTGCCATGTTTGTAAAGTGTATCTGAAAAATTGAGAAGTAAAAGGTGTACTATTATGTGGGTGACAGGTGGTCTTGCAATTTGTGATCACTTCTTCATGAAAGCGATCTGACAGAGGCATGCTACAGGATGAGAGGAGGGTGTTGACAGTTAGTCCTGGCTTACTTTAAATTTCCAGAATCTTACCTTTATTATATAATATATCATCCTTTTAAAGGTTTACTTCTCAACAAAGGGTCATCAAATCTAAATTTTAGCCACTTTGTGTCCAAGATGATCTGTAACACAGATTTGCTCTTAGGTCCCTGATAACTGAAAAGCCTCAAATGTCATCATCAGGCAGGAGCTAAACTGAGTCCTGACTGACTGTGTGTCCTGGGCATCTGAATCCAGGTCCTTCTTATATAGCAAATGCTTTGCCCACTGAGCCCTCTCCCCAGCCCCAGCTTCCTCTTCAGAATTTAGACACATTGTAACATGTAGTTACCATTTCTTGATTTTTGCTAATGTGTAGTATTTGATTGGGTGACTAGATATAAATTTATTTATACTATTTTTGATGAAGATTTTAAATGTTTTTGTGCATGGCTGTTCCTTTCATTGTGATTAAATTTTTTTTTTTTTTGGTTTTTCGAGACAGGGTTTCTCTGTGTAGTTTTGCGCCTTTCCTGGAACTCACTTTGTAGACCAGGCTGGCCTCAAACTCACTCAGAGATCCACCTGACTCTGCCTCCCAAGTGCTGGGATTAAAGGCGTGTGCCACCACCGCCCAGTTAAATTAATTTTTGATGGTAGTATATAAACATAAAAGTATAAATGGTGACAGGGTAGCATGAATTTTTGGAGGGGAGAAAATTATTTTTTAATAAAAAACATTTTAATTATTTTTTATTTTATGTACATTGGTGTTTTGCCTGCATGTATGTCTGTGTGGGGGTGTCACATCCCTTGGAACTAGAGTGTAAGCTGCCATGTGGGTGCTGGGAATTGAACCTGGGTCCTGTGGAAGAGCAGCCAATGCACTTAACTGCTGGGCAATCATGTGTATTAAGTGATGTGTAAATTGTCCTTAGGATAATCAGTATTTGCAATGAACAGTATTATTATTATCTGACTTTAATTGGAGTAATACAAGTAAAATACAAAAAAAAATGCAAAATTACAAATGATGACATTAACACCACAATGTTTAAACTGACCCTTGGGATTACTCTGGGGTCACTGTAGTGTTTATTAGCCCTCTCACCTCAAGGTTATGCCATGGGAATGCCATTGTTTTTTAGTATGAGTGGTCCCTGGCTGTACTTGTCACTGTACCTATGACATTGTTTACAATGCCTAGGCAGAGTCACCATGAATCTTTGGGATTAAGACTGAAAGGGGGTCCTGTGGTCCTGTCCTTTACATAAAACAGGAAATGTTTTAGCAACTTAAGCCACTTTAGTTAAAATATAAAATTTATTACAGTAGGATTTTCCTTGAAATATTGTGTAGGACCAAATTAGCTGTAACACCTACTTCAGCCTAACATCTATTTTAGCAAACTGTGAAATCAACTGAGGACCTTTAACATAAGGCCACAGTACAAAGAGCAGCCACCAGTTTTTCTGTTTTGTAGGGTAATAACCAAGATAATCACATCCACTACAAATTTATTGTATGTATTTACAGTAAATACTTTTTCTGGGTACTTGATGTAGGTAACCTTGAAAGTTGGCTCAAGACACCCCAACAACAAGTTCTCAGCCCAAAGGAGATTTATTTGCCCCCGAAGGACAGAGGGCAAAGATAAGAGACAAAGGCAGGAGATAGAGGATTGGGGAGGGGAAGAGAATAAAAGAGAGGGGAGAAAAGGGGCAAGGGGGCAGGGATGTTCATCTCAGAAGGACAAAGACCGCCTCTGGATGGAGAGGAGACAGATGTGGTACACGGGCAATTGTCAGTTTATAAAGGTAAAGGGGAAACCCCATGTTAGGATGAGGCATTTAATTTTAACTGGGCATGTTAATTAGGTGAGCCAAAGGGGCCTTTTGATTGCAGGACTTTGATAGCTGGACCTTAGTAGTCAGCCTCAGGAGGAGGAAGTGACCAAATAAGGGAATAGACATTGAGGGAATGGGGAGAAGGCCAAGGCAAGTCATGTTTGCCAGGCTGGACTGGCTAGAGTTCCTTCACTTGAGTTACCGGTAAGTAACTCCCACCTTCGAGCATATTGCTTGAGGATAGCATGAAGCCAGAGCGGGATCAGATGGCTGATGCAATTCAGTGATGGAAACACATGACCTGCTGGCTCTGGTGTAGTTCTCACTGGTCGACAAGCTGGTGAGTGACCAGTCTGCCGGCTGCACTGCCTCCACCCCCTGGATTCTGTTGCCCCAAGACCCACTCTGCTGCCCAACCCTTCCCACCTCATCATCCTCTCCATGATCAGCCCTTCCCCACAACTCTGGCAGACTCCACAGGCCCAGGTACAGTGCACACCAGTCAGAAGAACAGCACCCTCTCCCCTGGGCTCCATATTCTGGTCTACAACTTTAGAAGAAGACTTTGGCTTTACTGAAAGCTGGGCTGGATCTAGGGACCCAAGTCCCCCAAAACCCAGTGGAGACACCCTACTGGACCTGAAAACTAGTCAGCTACCAGAACATTTGACCACTTAGGCCAGAAACCAGAGAGGAAACAGAAAATAAAGAAATAAAAATCCTATCCAACAAAGACAAACACAGGACCTATAATCACCCCAAATCCAGATGCCTAAACTACAGTGTAAGAACACAACCAATAACAGAAAGGGGGCAATATGACATCACCAGAGCCCTTCTATCCTACAACAACAAGACATGAACATTCCAATGGAGCTGAAGCACAAGAGAACAAAATAAAAATAAAATATAACAAAATAAAAATAACTTTATGAAAAAGACAGAAGTCCTTAAAGAGAAATTAAGGAAACACAGGCCATCCAGATTAGCATGGCCTTAGTGGCAGTGTGGCACTCAAAGACCAACATAGACTTGGGTGTCTGACCAGACCCTGGACATCTGGTTACTGAAGCCACGGACATCAACACAGACCCTAGCTGCTGCAGGGCCACAGACCCAGACATGGCTCCCAGCAGCACCCTGGGCTGTCATCATGTCTCCTGGTAGCAGCACACGCCCCTCAGATCAACAGGGCCCTGGTGACAGCAAGTCCTCAAATACCAAAATGTCCAGAGGTGGTGGCCCAGACCCTAGGCGTCCCCATGACCTGGAGCCGTGGTGACATCTGAGCCCAGGCTGTGGTGAAGAACCACGTCTGGATCCATGGCCCTACTGAAGCCAGAGTCTGGGCTGCTGTCTGTGGCTCCTGATACTACTGAAGGCTGAGCAAATACTTGGCGTCTGGGCCGTCACCTGAGGTCAAGTGGGATCGGAGGGTCATGCTGCAGCTGGGGCCATACAGATCTTAGTGGCCTGCACTGCCACAAGGTGCCATGGTAACATCCAGGCCCAGGCTGCAGCTGAGGGCCATATCTGGGTCCATGGCCCTCCTGCAGCCAGGGTCTGTGGCTCCTGATACCCTTGAAAGCCATGCCAATGCCAGGGGTCTGGGCTGCCACCTGGGGCTATAATGGTGTCTGAGTGCCAAGCTGCCCCTGGAGCCATGCTGATCTGAGTGGCCTGCGCTGTCACTTTGGACCAAGATGACATCCAAGCCTGGGCTGCTGATGAGGACCATGCCTGGGTCTGTGGTCCTACCACAGCCAGGATATGTGTTTATGTCCATGACCTGTGGAGCCATCAAAGACCACACTGATACCCAGGGTCTGGGCTGCTACCGGTGGCCAGGTTGGCACCTGAGAGACATGCTGTTGCCAGGGCCATGCTGATTTGTATGGACTGCACTGCTACAAGTTGCCATGGTGACATCCTACCCTGTGCTGCTGCTAGGGACCTTGCCTGGGTGTGTAGTACCACCACAGTCAGGGGCTGTGATGTCTGTGGCTCCAGATACCATCAAGGTATCTGATGCCAGGGGTCAGGGCTGCTACCTGCGGTGATGTTGGTAACTGTGGACCATGCTGCCACTGGGTCCATAATGATCTGTGCTGTGCTGCCATATGGGGCCATGATGTCATCCAGGCTCAGGCTTCTACTGTAAGCCATATCTGGGACCACGGCCCAGCAGCAGCCAGGGTCTGGGTTGATGTCCATGACTCCTCTTGCCACTGGTGGCTGAGCAGATGCCCATGATCTAAAAAGCCACTTGAGACCATATTGGTGTCTGAGAACCTTGCTGCTACTGGGCCCATGGTGACATCCAGGCCCAAGATGCTGCCAAGGGCATGTCTGGGTCCATGTTCATGATACAGCTGAGGTCCATGTTGATGTCCATGGTCTGTGTTACCACAGGGGGTAATAGGAACCATGTATGTTGAAATTCAAGGGATGTGCTGAACTGGCCATGCCCCTCAATGGCCTTGGGATAGCTGGCCCTGCCCCTCACTGGACACTACAGCAGGAGAGCTTGTCCTGCCCCACCATGGGAGAGCAGTCCCTCTCCCCCATCTCAGGAGAGCTGGCATGGTCCTGATGGCATGGGCCTAGGAGAGCTGGCTCTGCCCCTCACCTGAGAGAGCAGTCCCAGTTGCCTGGACCAACCAGGTCAGTTACTCCCAGACTGATATGCAGGGCCTTGGGTTGGCCCATCTTAACATTTACTCCATTATGACCTGCTGGAGTGCATGAAGGGACTAGTCCTGTGAAACAATAACACAGGATCTTCATAACTCAGAGCAACAGCAGGATATCCAAGAGGAGTTTTGGTGAGGGTCCAGTGATGATGGAGTGACAGAGGTCTTGAACCAGACCAATGACTCATCGCAATGAACATTTTGCAGGTGGGGCTGATTGGACAAAAGGGTACTGTAAATGGAGTTTCTCTGTCCCTCCCCATCCCTCAGCCACTTCCAAATAATCACTTAGAAGTTTATATTAATTATAAATGCTTGGCCAATGGCTCAGGATTATTATTAACTAGCTTTTACATTTAAATTAATCCATTCCTATTAATCTATTTATTGCCACCTAGTCCATGGCTTACTGGTTCTCCAGCATCCTGCTTCTTGGGTGGCAGCTTGCAGCATCTTCCCTGACTCCACCCCTCTTCTGCTGAGTCCCTAGTGATTCTTCCACTCAACCTTATCCTGCCTTGCCATAGGCCAAAACAGCTCCATTATCAACCAATGAGAGCAACACACACTCACAGTGTACAGAACATCCATCTCACAGCATGTCAAAAGAAAAAAACGTACTAAATTAGGGTCAGGGCAGGGTTTTATTTATAAAAGGGGGGGATAGATATGATAGGATAGAAAGGTAGACTATTAAATCTACTTGTAAACTAAAAGAGCAACTATCAGTTTAAAATAATTTACATTGGTATGGATTCTTGCATATTGATACAAATTCAAAGTTATTTTTGTTACACTGTATATATATATTTCTATTCCTGTTTAAGATATTTTTGTATATTGATACAAATTTAAAATTTTTTTGTTATATTGTATATATGTTCCTGCTTATGTTTAAGATATTTTTCTATATTGATACAAATGTAAAATTATTTTTGTTATACTGTATATATGTTTCTACTTCTGTTTAGGATATTTTTGTATATTGATGCAAATTAAGGTTATTTTTGTCATATTGCATTATACATTTCTACCTCTGGTTAAGATATTTTTGTATATTACCACAATTTTGAGGTTATTGTCCTTATACTGTACATCTGTTTCTACTTTTGCATAAGGTATTACCTTATGCAAATACAGTTTGTGTGTATATATAATGTGAAACTGTAGTCCTTAAGCTATATAAGGTAGTAAGAATTACAGATTAATAGTCACCCATGATTGTCAAATTTATAGTCATGTTAGTTAGGTTTTCTAGGCCTGCAGAGATATGTTCCAAATAGATAGGTGATCTTCAAATACTTTAATGATACACAGAATATGGCATTTAAAATGTTTTAATGACTTAGAATTGTTTTGATGTAAGACACATCTGCTTCTGGCAGCACCAATCTACTCCCGAGAGGAGGATGGGCACTGAAGACATTTTGTATGGAGTTTGTTTTCTTTTTGGCAAAACTGGCCTATTGGGGAAGAAACTGCCCTTGCCTTAACTGCTGACAATAAGTACACTGTCCAATCTGGATAAGCATGAGACAAAGAAAAGTGACTGCTGAACTTTGCAAAGATGGTGTAAGAAAGTCCTTCAAATTTTCCTGCTTCTGAAAAGGGTCTGTCAGATATTCTAGGCCTATAAGCCAAAGTTGGATGACCCAATGTTGCAGAGAAACCTTGGGTGACTATCCAGGTGGCCATTTGTTTCTGTCATTTCTTACATTTTTTTTTGTTTGTTTGTTTTGAAGTCATTTGCTTGCACTTCCTGCTTACTCGGGTAATATTAATTTTCTTCTCATGTTTTTAATGGTGATGAAGACTAGACAGTTACAACTATAATCATCTCAAATTTTAACTAAAGACATATCAGGTAGGAGCCTAGATTCTTCAGGAAAGGACAGCTATTGGAATAATCTCTATAAGATTGCCGATTATCTATGGTCTAGACATCTAGAATGTGTTTCTTACGTGATAATTCTTCTTAATGTATGTAGTTTCATTTTTTGAGTATTACCTTTTCCTTCTTCTGTATAGTACTTGATAATAGTTTTCATTATATATATTTTTGTCATGTCAGAATTAGAACATTCCTTCTTATTAGACAAAAAGGAGGAATTGTGGGAATTCTGCCAGCTGGCCCACTAACCAATTATAAATGGAAGTTTGGCTTGATGGGCATGGTCTTCTCTGGAGAGACGAACTCAATAAAAAGCCAAGGCACTCAGACCAGTTGTTTCTCTTGGACTGTGGAGCCGGCTGCAAGCCACTAGAAGCATGGCTGGCAGTTGGTCCCCACCTCCTTTGGGAAATAAAGAGGCAGCAACAGTTGAATCAGCAGCAGTAGGCACCCTCTTCTGTGTAATGAGTGAACTGTACTGATATTACTTGTTAAAATACTGACTTAATCCTAGATTTCATTTCCTTCATTATTGTATACTGTGTGACACACTGCAGCTCCCAATGCCACTAGGATGAATGAAGAGGTGTTTGGATAGAGGTGGGTTTTTTGTTTGTTTCTTTGTTTGTTTTGCTTTGCTTTTAATTAATTTGGGGGCATGCTGCAGGGGTAAAGGGCAGATATGGAGGGATTGGGAGGTGAGTGAGATTGGTGCCCATGATGTGAAAGTCCCAAGGAATCAATAAAGAATTATGTTCAAAAAAGCAGATTTTTTTTTATTTTGGTTTTTCGAGACAGGGTTTCTCTGTGTAGCTTTGCGCCTTTCCTGGATCTCGCTCTGTAGACCAGGCTGGCCTTGAACTCACAGAGATCTGCCTGGCTCTGCCTCCCGAGTGGTGGTGCACACCTTTAATCGCAGAAAAATTTTTTAGAAGGAAATTGAGGAAAAGATAAGCAAAACATTGGAAGGAATCAACAAATCCCTTAAAGAATGCCAAGAAAGCCAAGAATCAAACAGATAGTTGAAGGGAACTGTTCAAGACCTGAAAATGGAAACAGAAGAGATGCAGAAAACACAAACTGAGGGAATTCTGGAAGTGGAAAATCTTGGTGATCAAACAGGAACTATGGATGTAAGCATCACCAACAGAATACAAGAGATGGAAGAGAGAGTCTCAGGCACTGAAGATAAGATGCAGTTAATATATTCATTGGTCAAAAATGTTAAATCTAAAAAATTCCTGACATAAAACATCTAGAAAATCTGGGACACCAAGAAAAGACCAAACCTAAGAAAAATAGGAAGAGAAGGAAAAAATCCTAGCTCAAAGGCCCAGAAAATACATTCAACAAAATCAGAAGAAAATTTTCCTAATCTAAAGAAAGACATGCCAGTAAGGGTTACAGGACACCAAATAACTGGATCAGAAAAAAGTCTCCTTACCACATAATAATCAAAACACTAAACACAGAATAAAGAAAGAATATTAAAAACTGCAAAGGAAAAAAGTCAAGTAACATATAAAGGCAGACCTATCAGAATTACACTTGACTTCTCAATGGAGACTCTAAGAGCCAGAAGGGCATGGACAGACATCTTGCAGACTCTAAAAGACCACTGATGGCAGCAAAACCTTCAATCACCATAGACAAACAATATACTTCATGACAAAGTCAAATTTAAACAATATCTATCCACAAATCCAGCCCTACAGAAGATACTAGAAGGAAAATTCCAAGTGAAGAAAGTTAGCTACACCCACAAAAGCACAGGCAATAGATAACCCCATACCAGCAAAACCCAAAGAAGGGACATACACACACACATCACCACCACCACCACCAACAACAACAATAATTAACAGGAATGAACAATCACTAGTCATTAATATCCCTCACTATCAATGGGCTCAATTTGCCAATAAAAAGACACAAACTAACAGAATGGATATGAAAAGAAGACCCATCCTTCTGCTTTATACAAGAAACACATCTCAACATCAAAGATACACACTACCTCAGAGTAAAGGGTTGGAAAAAGATTTTTCAATCAAATGGACCTACAAAGCAAGCTGGTGTAGCTATCCTAATTTCTAACAAAATAAACTTCAAGCCAAAATTAATCAAAAGAGATGAAGAATGATAGTTCATATTCATCAAAAAAAAATGCATCAAGATGATGTCTCAATTTTGAATATTTATGACTCAAATATAAGGATACCCACATTTGTAAAAGAAACATTACTAAAGCTTAAATCACACATCAAACCTCACACACTAATAGTGGGAGACTTCAACACCCCACTCTTACAAATGGACAGGTCATCCAGGCAGAAACTAAACAGAGAATAATGGAACTAACAGATGTTATTACTCAAATGAACCTAACAGATATCTACAGAACATTTCACCTAGACATGGACAAATATAGCCCAGTGCGGCCCCATTTCTGTGCATAAGAATCCTTTTTAAGCCTTATCAGGTCTATGTGGATCAATGTCCCATGTTGGGCACCAATTGTTGGTAGAAGTTTCTGTCCTGCCTGGTCCTGCAACTGTTCAGTTCCACATAAACACACAGAGGCTTATATTAATTATAAACTGTTTGGCCTATTGCTCAGGCTTATAACTAATGAGCTCTTACTCTTAATTAACCTATAATTCTTGTCTATGTTTAACCACATGGCTTGGTACCTTTTCTCAGTTCAGCATTGTCATCTCACTTCCTGTGCATCTGGCTCATGACTCTATATCTGCCTTTTCTCTAGACTGACCAGTAACCAGGCATGAAATGTAGATGGGGTAACCAGACTAGGAGAAGGCTGGAAAGAGAAAAGACAGATATAGAGTCATGAGCCAGATGCAGAGGAAGCAAGATGAGAATGTCATACTGAGAAAAGGTACCAAGCCATGTGGGCTAAACACAGACAAGAATTATGAGTTACTTTAAGCATAAGAGCTAGTTAGTTGTAAGCCTGAGCAATAGACCAAACAGTTTATAATTAATACAAGCCTCTGTGTATTTATTTGGGGCTGAAGAGCTGAGGGACCAAGTGGGACAGAAACTTCTACCTATGGGATAGCTAAAACAATCCTCTACAATAAAAGAATTCCTGGAGGTATCATCATCCCTAATCTCAAGCTCTACTACAGAGCTGTAGTAATAAAAATGGCATGGTACTGGCGCAAAAACATACAGGTTGATCAATGGAATTGAGTTGAAGACCTAGACATAAATCCACACACCTATGGACACCTGACTTTTGACAAAGTGGAAAAAACAAAACATCTTCAATAAATGGTGCTGGCTTAACTGGGTGTCTCCATGCAGAAGAATGCAAATAGATTCATACCTATCACCCTGAATAAAACTCAAGTCCAAGTTGATCAAAGACCTCAACATAAATCCATATACACTAAACCAGATAGAAGAGAAAGTGGGGAATAGCCTTGAATACACTGGCACAGGAGAAAAGTTCCAAAATAGAACACCAATAGTGCAGATATTAAGACTGACAATTACTAAGTGGGACATCATTAAATCTGAAGGCAAATTGATAGAACTAGAAAAAATTCATCCTGAGTGAGGTAACCCACCGGTTATGTGGTATGTACTCACTTATACATGGATATTAGCTATAAAGTAAAGGATAACATGTTACAATCCACAGACCCAGAGAGGCTAGGTAACATGGAGGGCCCTATGGTAGGGACACATGAATCTCTTGGGGAAGGGGAAATAGAAGCTATCTTGTGGGTGGAGTGTGGCTGGGTGGAGATAGGAGCATGAGGAATTGAGTTGGGGATTAGATGGAGAGGGAGAGTACTGAAAGAGGTGACTGGAAAGGGGGGGCATTTCGGGGTCAGGCAGAAACCTGGTGCAAGGGAACCTCCCAGGAACCTACGAGGATGACCCCAGCTAAGACTCCTATCAATGCTGGATATGGAGCCTGAACTAGTCATCTCCTGTGACCGGGCGGGACTCCCAGTGGACAGGCTGGGACACTGGCCCAGACACACAACTTTTGACCTGTCCTGCCTATGGGATGTGCAGGGGTGGAGGGGTAAGTGTAGTGAAGAGATTGTGGGAGTGGCTAACCAATGACTGTTCCAGCCTCAAACCCATACCACAGGAGGGAGTCCACCCCTGATACTGTCTAGAGTGTCAGGACCCAGAAGCTTGGTGGGCCAGAAACCAAGGATAGAACCAAACATGATTGGAGAAAAAAATGTCAATGTAATAAAGCCTAATGATATTCTGCTATACTCATAGATTGGTGACTACCCCTATTGTTGTCAGAGAGCCTTCATCCAGTAACTGATGGGAACAGATGCAGAGACCCACAGGCAAGCATTGGGCCAAGCTCAGGAAATTCTGCTGAAGAGAGGGAGAAAGGGTTATATGAGCCATCGTGTGTGTGTGTGTGTGTGTGTGTGTGTGTGTGTGTGTGTGTGTGTGTGTATGAAAGACATTACAAAGGAACCCACAGAATCAACTAATCTGGGGCTCATAGGAGTTCACAGAGTCTGAATCAACAGGCAGGGAGTCTGCATGGGACCAACCTAGGACTTCTACATATGTGTAACAGTTGTGTAGCTTGGTCTACTTGTGGGACTCCTAGCAGTGGGAGCAGGGGCTCTCCCTAAAGCTTTGGCTGGATTTTGGGAACTGATTCCTCACACTGAGTTGCCTTGCCCAGCCTTAATACAAGGGGAGGAGTTTAGGTTTATTGCAATTTGATATACTACACTCTGTTGACACCCATGGGAGGCCTGCGTCTTTCTGAACAGAAACAGAGAAGGAGTGGATGGGGGTGGCAAAAGGGAGGGAGAGGAAATGGGAGGAGAGGAGAGAGGGGAAGCTGTAGTCTAGATGTGAAATCAGTGAATACATTTAGTTAATCAAAAACATATGATCTGCAGAGTAGCGTCAAACTGTTTTTATAAACAGTGGTTTTGGTGCATTGTTTGGCAGACACCTGTTCTCTGGGGCATAATGAGCCTCATTCTAATAATCTCCAGGTGTCCTTTGCATCATCCATTCTGCAAAGGAGCAGAATGCAACTATTTACTAAGAACAATTTTTGACCTGTGGTTAGGCTCACATGTCACTGACTTGGACCCACTCTAAGCTTTGACGTGTCTACCTTACTTGGTTTTCAGTCCTTGTAAATATTATCTCAGTGCTCACAATGTGAGTCACTGTGAGTGAATGCACAGGCACACAAATCTTACATCACTGTTTTCCTCCACCAGACAACAGGAAAAGCCTGCTACTTTACTAGCCCAGAAGGCTGAACTTGAATGGCTGAATTCAACTGAGGGACTAGGAGTTAAGTAGATTCCCTGATGGAAAGACAGACAGGGTGAGGGATCATGATTAGATAATGAAAATGGTGAGCTTCCAAGATGGTTGGCTTCTTCCTTGTTCTCTGGGCCTCAGACAAAAGTTGGCAACTTAAAACAAAGGTCAGACAGGCTTTTTATTCTGCCACCTGTAGGGCCCCACAGCCTGTGGAATGGTCCAACACATTCAGGGCCAGACCAGGACTTTAGCTCAAGCTTGGGGTCTATCAGCTTTCCTGCTTTTGTTCAAACTGACCAACCCTAGGCTGACAGAGGAGGACTACTGTCAAAGTTCCTACAAACCCTACCCCTCAAGGAAACACTAGGCTGGCTTGAGTTTCTGAGTCCCAAGCTTTGCAGAGATCTTTCTCCACGTGCCTTGCTGTGTGTGTGTCCTCACCCACCCTGAAAAACCATTTCTTTATGGGCTGACTGTGTGTGTGTGTGTGTGGTACCACCTGCTGTGTCTGAGATTTTCCCCCAGCCCACCCCCTGCCATCTGTGGTACTTGAGAATTTTCCTGCCCTTTAATTCTTTAACTGGCAGAGAAAATGAACCCTAGACAGAAACATTAGCTGTTACCCAGTTGAAAACACTTTCAACAACAATTATTTAGGTGTTTAAGTTGCACTCACTCTATGTAACACACACCTCATAAAACAGGGGGAGGTCTATAACATTTTCACAGTAATTAGCAATTTCACACAAATGATTTAATTCCCTAGTGAATTTCAGGCCAATCAACAACTATATCATAATAACCAAATTTAAAGATTTTTTTATGTGTATGAGTGTGTTGCCTACATGTATGTACATGTACTTTGTATGTGTGTGTCCAGAGTCCAGAGGAGGGCATCAGATCCCCTGAACCTGGAGCTACAGACAGTTATGAATGGACATGAGGGTGCTGGGAACTGAAGTCAGGTCTTCTACAAGAGCAGTGAGCGCTCTTAACTACTGAGCAATCTCTGCAGCCCCCGGACAGCTAAATTGTAAACATTAGTGCTCTGTCTCATTTTACACTTGCTCTTTACATAAAGTTGCAAGGTAAAATGTCCTTACTCCCTTGTCTGGAGGAGTAAAGGAATGGGGCCAGGCACAAGGGCCTGTGGAGATGGCGTGGTGAAGGCGACTTACCGCTGTTTCCTCCAGCACGGTTCAGTTTCCATCTGGATTATTTAAAAACTGTTCTTTTTTCTCATTTCTCACAGCCTAACAGCTGCTGCTCAAGAATTACAAACACGCCCTCTTCTCTTTTTCTTGTGAACAGTCTTTATGGGACAGATCCTTGCTCTCTGACCATGAGGCTGTGGCCGGTTCTCACTGGCATTTCTGGATTAGGGCCTGGAATGTTACACCATTTCCGTCATGACCCTCCTCTCCTCTCTACTTTCCCTCTGCTGTCACACTTAGGCTTTTACCACTGTCTGTCTTTGCTGCTGAGCCTGGGGACCAGTCGGTGCTTTCTGACTAATCCTTTGTTAGCATTATGTTTTGCCTGAACAAGGATGTCTCTATGGCCCGATATGCTCAGCTAGGGCTGATGTCCACATCTTCCTCAGAACACTAGTCTGAGGACATCCCTCTCAGTTCAGCGACCCCGCCCCCACCTTCCTGGAGAGATGAAGTATGGACAGAACAAGAACAGTGAGCACTGACCAACTAGAGCCGGGTCTCCACCCCACAATGTTGTTCCCAGTGTTTAGCTCAGATGAAGTACATCTATCTCCCTGTTATTTCTTTATGATAACCTCCAGGGTGCTGGGTCATAAGTAGGGAGTGCCTGCTTCTGAAGTCAGGAGGTGGAATATGCTGCCTACCACCATTTGGAGTGGTCCATGAGTACATGGTATTTAAACAACATAGGTTGGTGTGTCTAGAGTGCATGGATTTGGAAAGAAAAGAGACCGTGCCATAGTTTTCTCTCTCTTAAACACGTGTTTGGAGTTCAGACCAGCCAAGTGCTTACCAGAAGGAACGTTTAAGTTTTTCTTTTCACTTTTCCACACACATTTGCACTCCTTTCTTGATGGTGCTTGGTTTTTCACAGGATGAATTGCTCTAAAGGTATTAATAAAATAAATTTGGGGTGCTTTTCTGGTCTCTCAAAAACTCTCTTGATTTCCAGTAAGGGAAAACCCATTCTCATTTGCTCAGCAATTGCTTGGAGGGGCCCTGTCTCACCAGCCAGCCTTTGCAAAAGAGTTCTGAATGTGGGCTGTGAAGACAAGGGTGCTCATTTAGCTGACCAAAGTCCTGCTGTACCTACAAACATCAGTAGCTTCTGGAAGATCAGTTAAAACAAACTGCTCTTAATTCGGTGCTTCAGATAACTGATAAAACTTGATCAACTCATTAGTTTCCTTCCCACTGAATTGTTTGTAGCAATAACTCATTATTCATTAAATTATCTACATGTTTAGAAAACCAGAGAAAAATTGCTTTGCAATTGAATGTTATTTTAATAATTCTCAGAAAGACCCTTGTTTTCTTTATGTTACATAAGCAATATCTTAATTTATTTTGGCTCACAGTTTGAGGATACACCCCATCATAACAAGGAAAGCATTGTAGCCAGAGCAGCTAGCTTTTGGTTGTGGAGGCAGGG